>JAOPHQ010005823.1:32500-48387 GCA_030340625.1 Merluccius polli | reverse complement strand
ACACACACACACACACACACACACACACACACACACACACACACACACACACACACACACACACACACACACACACACACACACACACACACACACACACACACACACACAAACACCAGCTGCCTCCCACAGCCTAAGTCCAGCGTTGCTGAATTAATAATACTGAGCCAGCCACTCTGGAATAATGATCACACACACACACACACACACACACACACACACACACACACACACACACACACACACACAAACACACACACACACATTCACAAAAAGCTTTGCACCTGTTCACCACTGCTCAACTGGACAGGGTTGGGCCGGTGAGGGTCCTATACCCACTATGTTTGAAAGGCTCCTGCACCATACCCCCCCCCCCCCCCCCCCCCCCCCCACCACACACACACACACACACACACACACACACACACACACACATACACTTACTCCTTGTTGCCTGTCTGTTACAGGCAACAGTTGGACAGCTGTGTCTGTCTCCTGCCCCTCCCCCCCTCTTTCTCTGATCAACAACTATTCTTATTAAGCCTATTGGTTCAGCTGGCTAACTCTTGTCCCTGTGATTGGACGGCGTCGGCCAATGAGGCGGCCTACGTCTTATAGTCATTTGAATATGAATGTTGACCAGAATGTGGGAACCTTTCAGAGGCTACATTCTTTGAATGAGAACATCAACATGGTAATAGTTAGTTAATGAATTGATTAATTATTATGTAATTATTGTATTTATTAGAATTAGATTATTATAATTAATTGTATTGCAATTTGAACATAATCCATTGCTATTTGTTGGCTGTACAATGAATTAGTATTGCAAAAAAAAATATAATATACATTTTTTATTTATTATCCACTGAAGTCAGATCGTCTGCTTTACCGTCGACATGCTGCTAACTGAATTACGAGCACACAGTTCAAGCACAGACCTGATTCGCTGGTACATCTCTGTGGGCTTATAAAGAGCGTTTTTGTTAAATGATGTAAAGTAAATGATGGAATCAATGAGGCGAGTGGACAATGTGATCCGTTCAACGGTGGGGGGGGGGGGGTTAGCGGGCGGCAATACACCAGCAATCAGGGCAATTTGATTAGCGCGCTTGTTGGCAGTGAGTGGCTCACCTAATTGCATTGGACTCAGTGCTTCCAGGGGTTTAGACCTCTCTCTCTCTAATCTCCCATACCGGGGCGGAGGCTGCCCAGCACTCCTCGCGAGAGAAAAGAACCACGGAAAAGCTTTACTATGCTTCAACTTGTTGCATATTATTTATGTATATGTTTATACTTGTGTTTTATATTACCAGCACAGATTAGTCTGTGTATCTGTGTGTGTGTTTTTTTTGTTCTTTGGAAAAGAAAACGTGTGCACGCTGCGCTATTCATCACAGTCTCGATTCTTTCTGTATTCTGTTCTTAAAACTGTAAAAACAAAATGGACACAGCAAAGATAATATTAAATATCTACTTTAAATGTCAGCGTTCGTAACTTCCTGGTACTAAGTGACCTTAAGCCTACTCACTCCTCCGCAAGTGCCTTTCGCTGTTGCGTGTCACAGTGTGTATGTGTGTGTGTGTGTGTACACTTGATGGTGTTTGTTTGTGTGTGTGTTTGTGCTGTTGGGGGGCGGGGGGGGGGGGGGCTCCTGTCTTGCACAGGTGGTGTTGAGTAGCAGCCCTCCAGCTAAGATGCTAAGATGCTAACGCCACTCTAATCCCAGCACACACGCACACACACACACGTACACACGTACACACACACACACACACACCCTCCTGCTCCTGTTCAAGAGTGATGTGGGGGGATTAGTTTGAGGGGCGTCTTGGCGGTGGTGCATCTGTCAGTCACTCCCTCAGCTCTGAGGCAACACCCCAGCGGGGGCCAGCATGCTCAAAGCAACCACCGCCATCTACTGGACGAGAGCAGTACTGCGGGAGACGAGTGGCGTGTGTGTTTAAAATTTAAACAAGATGTAAGAAACATCAGGAGAACAACAATGGAAAAATAACTCGGTGATGGTAATACTTATTTTTGAATACAGCATTCATCTTTTTATTATTATTTCTTTTTGTGTCATATTTTCCTCAGAAAAGGTCCTATTTTTATCTCTTACATCGTTTCACTTAATCAGTGCTGACTGTCGCCAAGCCCAGCTCCGATTCCAGTCTCTTGGGTCCGGCTGCATGTACTTCTCATACCTGCAGAGCAGCACAATCTCACGGCCATTACACGTATCTCTATCGTATAATGTGACGCTTGTGTGCATATACAGTACAGTATACTGGATGTGCATATGTGTGTCTGTGTGCACTCATAACTGTCGTGCGTGTCAGTGTATGCGCTCAGTGTGTATCCAGTGTGTCTCCAGTGTGTGTGTATGTGAGAGAGTGTGTGTGTGTGTGTGTGTGTGCATAGTACCAGGAGGCCCTGGCCGTGTGTGCAGCTGGCTGTGTGAAATCTGCCATGGCCTCAGGGGCCTCCAGCCTCCCAGGGGGGGGCCCTCTGCCCTGCTTCATAAACACCGAAGCCTGGGCCTCCGTTTGGGGGGCCGGGCCCTGGGCGCTTTTTACCCCAGCCCTGCTGGATCTACCCAGCTCTGCTCCGCTCTGCCCCGCCACCCAGGCCCAGCTCTGCTCCTCTCTTCCCAATTAAACCCAGACCCCCCCCCAATCCCACTATAGCAAGTATGGCAGCTTGAATGGCAACAGCAGTCCCCATCCAGAGAGCATTCTCAGTTCATTATTGGATCCATGGGTCATTTTTGGATCAACGGTGCTGCTGAGAGGGAATATATATATCTTTTTTTCAAAATAACTGGTAAGGATTGTGTAAGTAGTTAGACAAGGACTAGGATCTACCCTTGACAGTACACTGAACTGTATTAACAGATGCACACACACATACACACACACACACACACCAGCTCTGCCACTGTGTGGTAATGAGTCTAATGCAGTCTAATTGGATTTGCCTTCACACAGGCTGAACTCAACTTAAGATGTCTGAGCAGACTAGAGCTGGAACTCCTGGGTCTGGGGGTCACGCACATACACAATCACACACGTATACACACACGCACACATATACACACACACACACACATGCACACGCAAACACACACGCAATTCACACAATCAAGAATATTGGCACAGTGCTAATACTACACAGCGATTTTGTTGTTTTCTCTCTGCGGTGTTCCTAAAATAATAGCACCCATAGGCCCCATTCGATGCTTGTTGTGTATTACATGTGGGTATTTACTGTCTGCTTGTTACCTCTCACCTCCCATCCTCTCCTACCTGCTTCCTCGCACGGCCCTGAACTCATCATCCACCCCCACCTCCTGCCAGCCCGCCCTCCTTGGTTCACCAGCCCCGTGTGTGGATTGTCTAACCTTGGTCCCCCGTTGGCCCCAAAGAGGTGCCACTGCCTTTGGACACACGGGCCAAAAGTTGAGCCACAACATGCTTCAATCTTCAAACACAGCTCACTCTTTCTCCTACTCTCTCAAGCGCTCTCACTCTCGCTCTCCATCTCTCACTCTCCCGGTCTCACATGTACATGCACAGAGATCCACATACATATGGCTTGTGTGCCCCCCTCTAAGATCTATCTATCTTTTTAAGATCTATATCTTTTTAAGATCTATCTATCTTTTTAAGATCTATGTATCTTTTTAACATCTATCTATCTTTTTAAGGTCTATCTATCTCTCTATCTCTCTATCTCTCTATCTATCTATCTATCTATCTATCTGTCTATCTATCTATCTATCTATCTATCTATCTATCTATCTATCTATCTATCTATCTATCTATCTATCTATATTATATACATTGTTATATATATACTATACACATTGTTGGTGAGCAAGTCAGTCAGCCAATCAGTCAGCCAGGTAACCAGCGAGCTGTCCATTTGCTAAAGAACCATTATAGCATTAGCTAATGAACCTGGCAGCTGATCCCCACCAATCCAGGGGACAGGCAGCAAGGCAGCTCGCCAGCCAGCCAGCCACCCAGCCAGGGGGTCCCAGAGCAAGCTGACTAGCCCGTTAATTAGGGAGCAGGTTATTTATTCAGTACCGTCCTAACAAATCACAGCCCATTACCGCCTGTTACTAACAAGGCTCAGGCTGCCCAACTTCATGATTTGGCCTACAAAACAGTTAATTTCCACTTCCTCTCCCATCTCTCTCCCACTCTGTCTCGCTGTCTGTCTCTCCCTCTCTCGCTGTCTCTCTCTCTGTCTGTCTGTCTGTCTGTCTCTCTTTCTCTCTCATTCTCTCTTTCTCTCCCTCACTCTACACCTGCTCCTGCACAGCACTTTTCTTCAGCACCTGTGTGTGTGTGTGTGTGTGTGTGTGTGTGTGTGTGTGTGTGCTGTGTGTGCCTGGGTGACAGACCCGATACACAAGTGTTACTCTGTCTGTGCTGCTGTTAGTGCTGGAATTTTGGAGGGAACAACCTCCTCCTCCATCATCACCATCACCACCACCTCCATCACTACCACTCCACCATCACCACCTCCACCACCACCATCACCACCACCTTCATCACCACCATCACCACCACCAACACCACCATCACCACCTCCATCACCACCTCCACCACCAACACTACCACCACCACCTCCATCAGTATAACGCACTCTCTCTCATCACTGTTCAGTTCTTCTGTTGGCCATGTTTCTAAAGGCTTGCTTTTCCATCCGTCTGTCACTCTTACATTGAATCTAATAGATGTGTTTTGGCGTTTTTTAGCGCAAAGCAAAATGGCGGTTTGTGCGTCTCCTCGAGAGGACAAGAGGACAGGAGTAAGAAAGTGTTGCAGTCTTGCTCAAACTCAACCTTTTTCCATCTTACCTGTCCTCTCCTTCTTTTTTTGGTTCTCCCTTCGTCTCCCTCACGTCCCTCCACCCACCCCAGCTCCAAATGAGCAGTTAATTAGCATGCTAATTGAGTGACAGTTAGTCAGCGCGCAGTTGTAATTGTCCAATCAGATGGCCTGGAACGGATGCAGTCACAGCTGATTCTTGTCTGCTTCTCACTGTTTTGGCTATGGTCCGCTTTTGGCCCATTGCAGAATGTGCCAAATAAACGTCTTCAGATTCTCCCAAAGTACTGACATTGTTAGTTAAAGTTCTTTAAGTAGTTGATTATACATGTTTCCAACCGGGCATATCCCAATAATTATACTTCGTAGGGTAGCAGTGGCTATAACTATATAAAGTAGGGGGAATAACGACAAAATCAAATACACTCAATATAGAAGAGCTATGCTTGCGATTGCCTGCTGAAGTAATTGGAGTGTGATCATCCTTCCACTGAATCCCATTCAATCACTCAGCACGCGCAAAACTAGTGTAACACACTTCTTGTTCTGTTATAATGTTTGGTCTAGTCCAAATATCTAGTACAATGGAGTATGATTTCCACCTTATCCCTAAAGAACCGCGCTTTGCCTTTGGAGTCTTCAACCACCCATGTGATTCACTTTAAATATATCTAACAAACCCCCGCCGATTTGTACAGAGCGCAGCAGACTGCTGTTGTTTCGGGCGCAGAATGCTGTAGTATCTACTAATTGGCCTTAAGGGAGAGAGGCAAAGTTGCGTGGCAAACTAAATGCAAACTAAAGTGAGGAGTTAGAGGGAGGCGAGGAAGAGAGAGAGAGAGAGAGCGAGAGAGAGAGGGAGAGAGAGAGAGAGAGCGGGAGAGAGAGAGAGAGAGGGATGGTGTAGGATGGAGACCGGCTGTTCTGTTCTCTACAGCGGTCCAAACCGGAGACATGTGGCTCCCTAGGCAAGCTGTCCAGAGTGGGAGCGTTTGCTGGACTCATCACAGACAAGGCCAAGATGGGATAGCTCCACAGTACACACCGGATCACGCCGAGGACCGGCTTGGCGGAACGAGAACTGTGTCTGTGCGGTGTGTGTGTGTGTGTGTGTGCAGTGTGTACGTGTGTGTGCGTGCGACGTGCGCATGAGTCGTGTGTCGGGTGGAAATCGCGGGGTGGACAAACGTCTATCTTTGTTTGCCGTCTGTGCCACCGCCACCCCTGGCGGACCCCCCCACCACCCCCAACTCCCCGCCCCCGCGCCCGCCAGCGGACATTTGTAAACGCACATACACATGCATTGGTGTACTCTAACACACACACACACACACACACAGGCAGACATATATACACATGCTGTACACACACACACACACACACACAAACACACACAGCCATGCTGTCAGGATCCAGCCAGCCAGATTGCCAAACTGCTTTGACTTGTGCTGGACAGCTGAGTGATGGACTGGCCAGCCATAGGCGTCCGATGATTGGACACCATCTACAGACTGACTCAGAGAAATGACTGGACTTGGATCGGTGAACCACTGCTCACCGCCAGTTCCTAATAGCTTAAGCAGTTTAACTCTTTTTTTTTTTTCTACTTCATCTTAATCCCCGGCCGATCTGTCATTCAGTCGGTTCATGTCTTTTCTTGGTTAGTTTGACATTCCCAGGAGTTTTGTTCGTTGTCTTTTATAGGTCATAAAAAAATGAAGGTTCATGGCCTGCGAAACTCCCTTCAATTTATTTTTTTTTCAATTGAAATTAAAATTAAATGTCAACAGTCAAACCAAGGAAAAAAACTGCAAAAAGTGCATCCATGCAATGCTAATAGAAAATGACAATAAACGACAAACCGAATATGCCAATAAAACATTGTTCTTCCTTCCTTTTCTTCCTTCCTTCCTTGCTTCCTCCCTTCTTCCCTGTATATGTATGTATGTATATATCTCAGCTGACTCCCCATAAATTCCAAAAAACGATCCATAAATGTGAAAGACGATCAAGGAAGACGGGAGCAGAGCAGATGAGAGATTAGACGCTATACAGAGAGAGACAGATGGACAGACACACAGACCGACAGAGCTGTTTGGCACTCGCATTGTACTGGCACATAGCATTGGTACCTGTCAGCCTGCTTGGTGTCTGCCTGTCTGTCCTCCTCCTTCTTCTTCAGAGGTTTAACTCAATTACGAATCTCTCTCTCTCTCTCTCTCTCTCTCTCTCTCTCACCCCCCCTTACACACACACACACACCTTGCACGCCCCCCTGCCCCATTCCCTCGCCTCACCCAGAGGTACCCAGCGTTGCCCCGCGGTCGCAGAGTCCCTTCCACGGAGCAGGTGTTTCTCTGCGATGTGTTAACGAGCTGGGCCTGCTGTCATTTATGCTTTAAGTGGATGTAACAAATGGAACGCACACACGCGCACGCACGCGCACACGCACACGCACGCGCACACGCACGTACATACACACACACGCTACCTGTTCTCCTCCGCCAGCAAATTAAAATGTGATCAGCCATGTACATGTACTTCAGGGGGGTTATTTGGGTTTTTTTCTGATTCTGTTTGGTTTTCATAAGGTGTGTGTGTGTGCGTGTGTGTGCGTGTGTGTGTGCTCTGTGAGTGAAGGAATGGCTGCTTAATTAACGAGGGTTTAAAGTGGAACGGTTGGGCATTGTTCTGTAATTGTTACTCTTGGTTACTGGTGTGATTAAGATAGCAAACGGCACATCATAATAGCATAATAGCATTTCTTACTATTCTGCTTTTCAAAACCCTCGATCCTACGTGGGGGGTTTTAGTTTGTGTGTGTGTGTGTGTGTGTACTCCTTAGTGTGCAGGTATTTGGGTGGATGATAAGTTAGCATTGTCTTCAACATACAGTTAACTTAATATCATAACGTGAGCCTTGCCAAGCCTTTTCACTGTACAGCGATGTCAACAGCTGAACAAATAAATAGTAAATAGTTTGATATTTTTTGGGCAGAATAAATAGAAAATACTTTAAACCTTAAATAGAAAATACTTTAAATACTTTAAATCATTCATTTTCCACATTACACCATCCATGTGGCTGTCCCTCCCTGTATGCATGTTTGTCTGTCGGTGGTGAGTATGTGTGTTGGTGAATCTGTTCTGTGAAAGCGTGTGTGTGTGTGTGTGTGTGTGTGTGTGTGTGTCATGCTGTCTCCAGCGAGTGTGATCCACCTCTGTGTGGTGCGCTAACGGTTGAGGCCCATGTAATCCGCCAGCAGTTCATCTGTTAAAGTCCTGGTGCCGCCAGAGTGCCAGGCTAAGCCCGCCTGCTGCAGCCGGTTGGGTGACGCCCTGTCACCAGCTGCACAGCAGATGTTGCTGTTTGTTTCCACCGCCGTCTAATAAAGGTCTCTCTCGCATCTCTCTCTCTCTCTCTCTCTCTCTCTCGCTCTCTCTCTCATCGCTCTCTCTTGCTCTCTCTCTCTGTTGCTCTCCTCTCCCATCTCTCTCTCTCTCTCTCTGTCTCTTTCACTCTCTGGCTCTCTCTCTCTCACTCTCATCGCTCTCTCTCTTGCTCTCTATCTCTCTCTCTCTCTCTCTCTCTCTCTCTCTCTCTCTCTCTCTCTCTCTCTCTCTCTCTCTCTCTCTATCTCTCTCTGGCTCTCCTCTCCCATCTCTCTCCTCTCCCATCTCTCTCTCTCTCTCGCTCTTGCTCTCTATCTCTCTCTCTCTCTCTCTCTCTCTGGCTCTCCTCTCCCATCTCTCTCTCTCTCTCGCTCTCCTCTCCCATCTCTCTCTCTCTCTCTGTCTCATCGCTCTCCTCTTGCATCGCTCTCCCTACCTCTCCTCCTTCTCCTCTCTCGCTCTCTCTCTCTCTTTGCTCTCCTCCCCTGCTCCTCTCCTCACGTCTCCCTATGTTTTTCTCTTTCCTTTCACCATTCGTTCCTCTCCATATCAGTGTTGGGCAATAGGAATCTGATAAGCACTCTCACTGTGTGTGTGTGTGTGTGTGTGTGTGTGTGTGTAGTTGTGTGTGTGTGTGTGTGTGCCCGTGTGTGTGTGTGTCTTGAGTGTCAGATTGAAGTGTCTGACTTGAGAATGTTAACTTGTAATCATCCTCATTGTCCTCATTATCCTCCATACCTTCCCCTTTATCAGTACATCGTTGTCCCACTGATGTTTTAATTAGGTTCGAATGTGCTCTTCTATAACTGTGCTTGTGGACATGAATGATATTGCATTAAGACTTACCCCCCCCCCCCCTCTCTCTCTCTCTCCCTCCCTCCCTCCCTCCCTCCCTCCCTCCCTCTCTCTCACACCTCCACACAGGTGAGTACATTAAGAACTGGCGGCCACGCTACTTCCTGTTGAAGACAGACGGCTCTTTCATTGGCTACAAAGAGAAGCCACAGGATGCCGACCTGGCCTACCCCCTCAACAACTTCTCCGTGGCAAGTATGTGATCCAGGATTCACACTTCACCTACCCACCCACGGTGGAGACACACACCCACACACACACACACGCGCACATACACACACACACACACACACGCACACACACACCCACACACCCACGCGCACACACAAAAAAAACACACACAGGAGGAAGTGCCCTAAAGCCCTGCTGTGCAGACACTGTGGTTGCGAACAGGGAGGATGATAGTGAGGGAGGGAGGGGGGGGGGGCTGACTGTTGTTCTCCAAAGGTGTAAAAACTCTTGCGTTGTTCGTGAGGTGTTACGCTTTGTAGCGACCCGGCTTCGAGTGTAACCTGGGTCAACCGATGCTACGCGTCGTTCCTTGCCGTCATTCCTCTCCTCGACACATTTTCTTGTCTCTCCTCTCCTCATTATACTGTCCAGACAGGCCCCCAAAAGCCCATAAAAAAATATGTAAATATATATATATGGATTATGAAAAGAAACTCATAGCTGCAATTATTTTTTTTACCATGAAATAACTTGTCACTAAGCCTTTTTGGGAAGCAGCATATGAACATTTTTCCACGCTAAAATGACCACTATGCCTGTAGAGAAGTGTATTTTTAAGTTTGTAACATCGTGCGATGATTTCGTCTCCCACGGAAAGAGATTGCCCCAACGTCTCAGTCACAGCAGCTCCTAATCGTCCGTATGTCGCTGTGTCATCTGTCCGCACCTGGCGGACGAGCTCCATGTTTAACGTGTGTGCTGAGCTAATGAGTCGTCAAGACAAGCGTAAACTTCACTCTTGTTTTCGTCCTCGCTGATGAATACAGATTACTGTTTATCTATGTGTGTCTATCTGTCTGTCCGTCCATAGCCTTCTGGCTAGATGGAAAACTTTTCAACGTTAAAAGTTTGCTGGCAGCCTCTAAGGTCTCAGAGGAACTGCAGTATGAGGACTGTGCTCTTGTGTGCCCTTAGCCCTGTTGCCCACCAAGCCAAAGGTGCTATGCCAAAGACACTGCCTGCCTGTGTTCGCCATTGATCACAAGCCACTAACTCACAGCACTGCCTTTCGAATTCTAGGAGGACAGTAACCTCTCTGAGCACTGCTGCCTCGGCCTCACAAAGTCTCCATCCGGACTAAGCAGGCCTTCTGGAAACCGAGACACAGGGTCTTCCAAAACAAGGACCACCTCCACCTCAAATCCATCTAAAAAGTTGCTGTCTTTCTAGACTGCTTGGGCCACCACTAGTATGGTCACATCATGCATCATAATTTCGCCGACCCGAATGGCTGCAGACCCGAATGGCTACCGTAGATAGACCCGGCAACGTCAATATGGCCAGCTAGTCGGGGCAGATGAGGTACAAAGACCAGGTGAAAACCATTACTGCATAAGAGAGGAATTGTCCCATCTGGAAAAAAGCACAGCTGGAAAGGAGATGACGAGAAAGGAAGTGGAACATGTCTGGCAGACATTTAGCTCATGTTAGCAGTAACACGCGACGCCTAGACAAAGGGAAAACAGAAGGAGAGAGGAGATATTTTGATATATACAACACACGGCACAGGCACCTCGAACCGGTGAGAAACACACCCCAGTACTCAACGATGAAGTCAATAGCAGAAGTCGTCATCAGATACTGGTCTGCTAGTGTCAGAACGACGGGTTTACAAGTGGTTTAGAGTATCCTTTATTTTAATTTTAAGCTAGTGTCGTCTATTTTTACATTCCCCAAAATGGGAGGAAATGTCAAATTAGGGAGGGATGCAAATTATTATTTTCTTGTATCGTCCATGTTCACAACCGCAATCAAATCGCAGTCATCCTTGTTTTACCCCTTGGCTTAGGATATAAACATCCGAAGGTTTAAATACAGCTTCGACTCGTGCATGGTGGGATATTAAGTAGATCAGAAATACGGAAGAGTAACAGCCTACATGTTGTGTTGTGTTACATTTTGTGTTGATAAACCACATCTATATCTAAATGATATTATGTGTGGCAATACTTTTTTTCTATACATTAAATACGTATTTTAATTTAGCTAATATTGCTAGCATTAGGTAGAGTGGTAAAAATATTTGTCAAACACTGAAATTGGCACAACGTTGCGACATTAAAATATTGCATTTCATTTATTAGATTGCAGATAACGGATTATATGCAAATCACTTGTTTTTGTCGGCTGAACCAATTTGCTCTTAATCTGTGTAACTCCTGTTTACAGTGCGAGTTTATCTCGCCGCGGTGGTGTAACATTGCATTAATACCAGTGTTCATTCCCGCGCCCCGCTTATCACTGTAAACCGCTTTACGTAAACCCGTCGCTCCGATAGCGCGCAGCATGTCGTGCGGCATATGAGTCCGTACTTAACGGTAATCACGCTAAGTAAACGATAATAATAATGTTTATGGGTGCTAAGGCTGTTTATCTTTATTTATTTTTTATCCGTCTCCCCATCACACACACACACACACACACACACCCCAGCAGCACAGACCCCCCCCCCCCCCCCAACTCCCGGTCTGCCGGAGCGTAATGCAGAAGGTGCTAAGCAGTTGTTATACCCACTTGGCAGCGGGCCTAATGGAAAGCACACTCCTATGTACCTGTTGTTATAAGTTCTCCAGGCCGCCTCCCCACAGCTGCTGAGGCCAACCTGAGATTTATAGCCCTCGCCGATGTGTGTGTGTGTGTGTGTGTGTGTGAGGGGAGGGGATGTTGAGTGTAATCGTACGGGCAGTCCTGTTGTCCTTCCTGGAGGAGTTAGTTAGTACGAGTCGGTTTCATTACTTCGGACTCTTCTTCGGGCCGGAGGAGCAGAGCGAGTGTAACGGAGGGGGAGGAAGGAGAAGTCATGACGTATGCGATGCAAAGGGGGGGGGGGGAGGAGCGAAGCGTACGGTGGGCTCGGCGTGAGAAGGGACACTTAACACCGAACAGACAGGAGGGAGGAGATGAAGACAGGATGGTAGGATGAGGGAGAGAGCGGGGGGGAGGGGGAGGGGGCGGGGAGGGGGCGGGGAGGGGAGGAGTGTGAGGAGGAGGAACCAGGCCATACATCCGACTCTGGCTGCTTGGCAAGGCACTGGTGATGCCACATCTGTTGCCCAAAGCTGGAAGGCCAGGTGGCGTGTGTGTGTGTGTTTTTCTCTGTGTAGGCGTGTGTGTGTGTGTGTGTGTGTGTGTGTGTGTGAGAGAGCGTGTGTGTGTGGGCGTGTGTAGTGTGTGGACAGGATCAGTAGTGGTCAGATGGAACAGAGATGGTACAGGCCTGTTCCCTGTGGAGGGACTCGTACAGCCAAGCCACACACACACACACACACACACACACACAAACACACACATTGTTTCACAGTATTAGACTTGCCTGCTGTGGCCAACAACCCAGTTTCAGATAACACTCAAACTTATTTTATTATGTGTGTGTGTGCGTGCGTTTGTATGTGTGCGTGCGTTTGTGTGTGTGTGTTGTGTGTGTGTGTGTGTGTGTGTGTGTGTGTGTGTGTGTGTTCACAACCCTGTCATGACCTTGTTTTCTGGCAGCACAGCAGGCTGTGTTCTCGAGGCAGGTAGAAGTGCGCGCGCGTGTGTGTGTGTGTGCGTGTGTGTGTGTGTGGTTAACAATAAAACTCTGTCCATGTCTATGACCTGACTGGTGTAGTCATTAACCTTCTTGTCTATATTTAGGGCGTTGACACGCTGCGCCGCGTACACCCGGAAAATAACGGGAGGAGAGGAACGCGGAGAACAGGAGGAGAAGAGAGAAAAGCAGTGGAGAGGAGAGGAGAGGGGAGGAGAAGGGAGGGCGGGGGGATGAGAATAAGTTTCCGAGAGAGAGAGAGACGAGAGGAAGGGGGTTTGGGGGAAGGAGAAAAGAGAGCGGAGAAGGGAAGTATGGGTGACAAGGTTGACGAGGAGATGAAATGAGAGGAGAGGAATAAAGCACCCATGAGTGAAGAGAGGAAGGAGTTTGTAGTGGAGGAATAGATAAAAAGGAGAGAGGAGTTTAATGACCTGTCCCCCCCCCTTCCTTTATATGCATGCTCACATGAGTCTCATCTGGAACCATAGGAGTCTGTGTTCCTGCTGTAGTTGTGTGTGTGACAGCAGACACACACACACACTCACACGCTCACACACACACACACACACACACACGCCGTGAGAGGATATACGTCTCTTGTTGGATTGTTTCCATGATTTGTGTCCGCTGTGTTGTTGTTGTGTGTTACTTCTGCTTGTTACTCCTTTAAATATTTAAGATCCTAAATATCCAACATCCTATTAAAATAAAAACTATTGTGACCTGTCTTTAAACACACTTCCATGATGGCACTGTTGGGTTGTTGTTGAGTTTTTTTTAGTGACAATGTTGTTGTTGTTGTTGTTGTCCTGCTGTGAAACCCCTTATCCAGAGTGCCAGCTGATGAAGACCGAGAGGCCCAAGCCCAACACCTTCATCATCCGATGTCTACAGTGGACCACCGTCATCGAGCGCACATTTCACGTGGACTCGCCGGACGAGAGGTCAGAACCCGTACAGCAACAGTGACAGAACCCAGACCCAACATGACCATCAACCCAACAACACCATGATCCATCCCAGGATGACCCTAGTGTCTTCACCTAGTCTCGCCTACTGTGGGATTTACGCTTACCCCTTTTCCCACCAAAATTAGCGCATATACGCATTTATACAGTAGACACGCTAAAAGTAGGCGAGTGGCTCGTTTCCCGTTGCCAGTAAGACGAGTTTGCCTTTCCATTTTTTTCCAGTGTGTCACGTTCGATTTCACAAACAACTTCTTTTTTATGTCTGTTACTTATTTAGTCTCTCTTTCAAACTCGGTAGAGACTAATCCTGCCAGATACGAAGAACAAACTGTCCGTTTGCATGTTGTTCCTACTGTCTATTTACGCGCCGACGTCCAGAACTTCAACCCGCGTCATAGCATCGCGCCAGCGCTAGCGTGTCTGGAGCCGGTAAATACCTGGGACTATTGCGGAGTCATTTGTCCCAGGAATGAATGCGACTGTAACCTTTCCCACTCGAGACAAAAGCCAGATGTTAGTGGGTGTTAGTGGGGTTTTTTTGTCCAGTGGAACAGGGGCTCAACTGACTTACTGTTTCATCCTCTCAAAGCTTTTGTTTGTTTTAGAAGTTGATTGTAGAAGTAGGAAAAGTCAAGGCGTTTCCAACTATCTGAAACTTATATCGACAACTTAGCATCAATCTGTCTCTGTTTGTTTAAGGGCTTCAAAGTAATGTGCTCATATACTTGCACTCATAAATTCACCAGCGGTAAAAGTCAAGCAAAGACAAACAAAAGGCTAATTGTAGAACGTTGAGCTGTGAAGAGGAAAACACATTCTCAACAATGTGCTGCAATAACTTAACGCTTTGCTGTGTTCGCTGGTAAGGACACAGGACAGTGAGACAGAGAGCGAGAGAGACACACTGTATACAGCGACAGTGAGACATGCTACAGAGATGGTGATATATATATATATATATATATATATATATATATATATATATATATAGAGAGAGAGAGAGAGAGAGAGTAAGAGAGATGGAGAAAGAGAGACAGAGAGAGAGTAAGAGACAGAGAGAGATGGAGAGAGAGAGAGACAGAGAGAAAGACAGAGAGAGAGAGAGTAAGACAGAGAGAGAGAGAGAGAGAGATCGAGTAGTAAAAGACCTTTCAAGGGGCGTCTGCATAAATTCTCCAGCTGCTCGACTCCTTTCCGAGGAGCGGAGGTGTTTATCTCCTGAAAATGAACAGCTTTGCCCACAAGACCACAGATGCTCCTGCGTTTCCTTTGAGTGTGTGTGTGTGTGTGTGTGTGTGTGTGTGTGTGTGTTTGTATGTGTGTGTGTGTGTGTGTTTGCATTCCTCCTTTGTGTATGTATTCCAGCTGTCTGTCTGACAATGTCAGATTTAAATGGAGGCTACTAATGCGTCTTGAAGTTTCCACTCTCTTTATTGTCAAACAAGCAGACATGCAAGTGATTTTAAACCATAAGGGAGATTTCGCAATAATGCAATGTATAGAAAAGTATTCAAAAGTGATGTGAAAGGGTGTGTGTGTATGTGTGCGTGTGTGTGCATGTGTGTGTGCGTGTCTGTGAATGTGCACGATGTGTGTATCATGTGTGTGGCTCCATCGGTGCTACTGTACTTGTTCTGGCAGGACTCCAGACAGTACAGGCCCAGCCTGGAAGAGAGAGAGAGAGAGGGAGAGAGAAGAGAGAGAGAGAGAGAGAAGAGAGAGAGAGAGAGAGAGAGAGAGAGAGAGAGAGAGAGAGAGAGAAGAGAGAGAGAGAGCGAGAGAGAGAGAGAGAGAGAGAGAGAGAGCTGGCATCCTGCCTGACTGTAGGCAGGTCCATTATCTCTCATTAGCAAAAAAAACTCATTATAAAAAAAAACTATCTTACAGTGAGAGAGAGCATTTATCTGCTGCCTGACCTTGAATGAGTTCCTGTTGCGTTTTTTATGTAGCATGTGCACAGTTGCGCACAGGCACAAAGAAACACACACACACACACACACACACATATACAGACATACACACCTGAGCGCACGCGCAGCACAAAGTGTGCCCATTGTTGAATG
>JAOPHQ010005823.1:10000-27500 GCA_030340625.1 Merluccius polli | reverse complement strand
ACACACACACACAAACACGTTTGCACGCACACATACAAACACACACACACCCACACACACACGCGCCCTGTTGAGAAACAAAGCATCGAGTATGAACAACAAAGGTTGCGAGCTGCAGGGGTCGTGCTTGGAGGAGAGCGTTGACTTATACTGATCGGCTACAACGACCACACTTTCATTCACTGTGACATTCACACTCAGCCATCCAGGATCATACAGTGTGATACTTAACTACACACACACACACTTAATTCTTAGCTGCAGGCAGTCTGAAAGCAGCACTCGGTGGCCCTATGCAGATGTCCTTCAACAGTTAATGTGGACATGTCCCCCCCTCCCTGGTCTCCTGTATAATGGTGCTGCAACACGGGGGTGGGGAGGGCGAACGAGCTGTTAGCATGTATATCCAGGGGCGGCTCATGGCTCAACCCGCTAGTGTTAGCATGTGTATCCAGGGGCGGCTCATGGCTCAACCCGCTCGTGTTAACATGTATATCCAACCCGCAGAGTGAGGGATCCCTCCTTCCAGGGATGGTTAGGAGTGCCATGGGTGCCACAATTGACAATTCATACATATTAGTCTTACAAGCAAACAGTGTAAGTGCAATTTTAAAGCTCAAGCGTAGAGCGCAAGCAGAACTTCTTCTGCGCCCTTGTCTTCACACCGGAGGCGTATTTAATCCCACGCGGACTCACCATCCAGGCCATTTAAATTGATCAGCTGATAAAAAAAAAAAAAAAAAAAAGTGTCAAAAACGCCAGGCGGAGGCGGAATAAACAGACTCCATGCCGGAAAAAAAAATGCGCTCCACTCCGCAATACGCTTCAGTGTGACAGCGCTCATTGATTAGCATGGGAGCAGATTGAAAGCGGATGCGTTTTTTTCGCTCGCACTCTCGGTACCCCGCGTTCCTGTCTCGACCCGCGTTCCCGTCTCGAGCCGCGTTCCCGTCTCGACCCGCGTTCCCGTCTCGACCCGCGTTCCCGTCTCGAGCCCACGTTCCCGTCTCGACCCGCGTTCCTGTCTCAAGCCCACGTTCCTGTCTCGACCCGCGTTCCCGTTTCGACCCGCGTTCCCGTCTCGACCCGCGTTCCCGTCTCGACCCGCGTTCCCGTCTCGACCCGCGTTCCCGTCTCGACCCGCGTTCCCGTCTCGACCCGCGTTCCCGTCTCGACGCGCGTTCCCGTCTCGACACGCGTTCCCGTCTCGACCCGCGTTCCCGTCTCGAGCCCGCGTTCCCGTCTCGAGCCCACGTTCCCGTCTCGACCCGCGTTCCCGTCTCGAGCCCGCGTTCCCGTCTCGACCCGCGTTCCGTCTCGACCCGCGTTCCCGTCTCGACACGCGTTCCCGTCTCGACCCGCGTTCCCGTCTCGAGCCCGCGTTCCCGTCTCGACCCGCGTTCCCGTCTCGACACGCGTTCCCGTCTCGACCCGCGTTCCCGTCTCGAGCCCGCGTTCCCGTCTCGAGCCCACGTTCCCGTCTCGACCCGCGTTCCCGTCTCGAGCCCGCGTTCCCGTCTCGACCCGCGTTCCGTCTCGACCCGCGTTCCCGTCTCGACCCGCGTTCCCGTCTCGACCCGCGTTCCTGTCTCGAGCCCACGTTCCCGTCTCGACCCGCGTTCCCGTCTCGACCCGCGTTCCCGTCTCGAGCCCACGTTCCCGTCTCGACCCGCGTTCCCGTCTCGACCCGCGTTCCCGTCTCGACCCGCGTTCCCATCTCGAGCCCACGTTCTCGTCTCGACCCGCGTTCCCGTCTCGACCCGCGTTCCCGTCTCGACCCGCGTTCCCGTCCCGACCCGCGTTCCTGTCTCGAGCCCACGTTCCTGTCTCGACCCGCGTTCCTGTCTCGACGCGCGTTCCCGTCTCGACACGCGTTCCCGTCTCGACCCGCGTTCCCGTCTCGACACGCGTTCCCGTCTCGACCCGCGTTCCCGTCTCGAGCCCGCGTTCCCGTCTCGAGCCCACGTTCCCGTCTCGACCCGCGTTCCCGTCTCGAGCCCGCGTTCCCGTCTCGACCCGCGTTCCCGTCTCGACCCGCGTTCCCGTCTCGACCCGCGTTCCCGTCTCGACCCGCGTTCCCGTCTCGACCCGCGTTCCTGTCTCGAGCCCACGTTCCTGTCTCGACCCGCGTCCCTGTCTCGACCCGCGTTCCCGTCTCGACCCGCGTTCCCGCCTCGACCCGCGATGACATCACCTGGGCATTGCGCTCGATGTTCCCAAACGGAGACAGAATGAGGATCGCATTGTAACACACGCTCTCTTCTCTCCGAGTGAGAAGAGCTGAGACTAGCAGAGACCCTCGGAGACTGAATACACGAAGGCACGCTCTCTGGGTCTCGCGTGTAGCTCCCAGCAATCAATGCTAGCTAGGCCACTAATGCATGATAAGTGTGTGTGATTATTTGTGTGTGTGTGTGTGCGCGTGTATGCAGATGTGCATGTGTGTGCTTGTGTTTGCTAGTGTGTGTGCTATTGTGTGTGCGTGTGTCTGTGTGCATGCATGCATGTGTGTGTGTGTGCGTGCATACATGTGTGTGTGTGTGTGTGTGAGAGTATGTGTGTGTGTGTGTGTGTGTGTGTGTGGGGGGGGGGGGGGGTGGTTCCTGGCAGGGCTGAACCTGTCTTTAACTAGACTGGTGTATTGATTAAACCTTTGATTTGAACCCCGTGGCCTGATCACTGTGCCAACCTTGCTCGGAGGCTAATGTGGATGTGTGTGTGTGTGGGGGGGGGGTGGGGGTGGGTGTGTGTGTGTGTGTGTGTGTGTGTGTGTGTGTGTGTATGCGTGAGGTAGATGAGGTGCCAGCTGCCTTGTGCCTCCGCCCGCCATCCTGTGAGCACCCCCCCCCCCACACACACACACACACACATACACACCCTCTCCCTCCTCCCCCTTCGCCATCTATCATCTCAATATGGCGCGGGCAGGCAGTTTGTGTTGTGCTAATTTCCTCCAATAAATCAGTAATTATTGCTGCGCCGTCCCTGCTGTCCCCCTTCTCCTCCTCCCTGGTCGCTCTCTCCATTTCTCCCACCGTCTTTAACCCGTTTGCCTCTCTCTCCCCCCCCTCCCTCCTTCCCCCCTTCCCTCCCTCCCTCCCCCCTTCCCTCCCTCCCTCCCTCCTTCCGTCTGCAGCTGTTTTTCCATCTATCGAGAGAGCGGGTGTTCTCGGAGGAGCGCACGCGCTTCTATGGTGCCGAGATCGTCTCGGCGCTCGACTACCTGCACTCCGCCAAGATTGTGTACCGGGACCTGAAGGTAAACACAGCCCAGGGGCCCCAGGGGCCCCCGGGACAGAGAGAGAGAGAGAGAGAGAGAGAGAGTGAGAGAGAAGCGGGACACTTCACAGGGACACACTGGGATGCAATGATGCAGAAGAGAAGATATATCTTTTGATACATCTATTGTCTATCTATTATATATATATATATATATATATATATATATATATATATATATATATATATATATATATTGATTATGTTTAGGTTTTTTATTTATTATTTTATAACTTTTTGTATTATTATTATTATTATTGTTATTATTATTATTATTACTACTATTATAATAATTATAATAATTATTATTATTATAGTGTTTGTATAACAATTATTATTATAGTTATTATTATTAAAAAAATGTTAGTTGAGATGAGTTCAGTGGTAGTTACAGAGGGAGGGAGAGAGAGAGGGAGAGGGAGAGGGAGAAAGAGGGAGAGACAGAGACGGAGACAGAGAATATGGCATGGAGACATGCACGAGAAAAACTAAGGCGCACTGATGCCACAAAGGTGTCTGTCTGTATGTGTGTGTATTTGTGTGCCTTGCAGCCTTGGCTCCAGCCCCGCTCACAGCAGCCAAGAGAGCACAAGACAAGTGGATGAAGGGGGGGGGGGGGGGGGGGAATAAAAATCCTCTCCAGACATTAAAATTAAAAGCTTGAATTGCTCGGCTTCATGCAACTCTCTTTAACACCCTGGTTGGAGTGTCATGGTGCTCAGACACACACACACACACACACACAAACATACACACACACACACAAACATACACACACGCGCACCGCGTATGTGTGATTTCATATTGTTTCTGCCCCTCTTAGGAAAGGATAATTGCGCTGCAAAATGTTAGTGGGTTTTAAAATATATATATATATTTTCTCGTAATATTCTTCTCTCCAGTTGGAGAACCTGATGCTGGATAAAGATGGCCACATCAAGATCACCGACTTTGGCTTATGCAAGGAGGGCATCACGGACGCCGCTACGATGAAGACCTTCTGTGGCACGCCTGAGTACCTGGCACCCGAGGTACCGCCACCCGCCGTCCCCCGAGCCCCCATGGTCACTTTTTTATATTTTCGATTGTATCTACATTTCAAAACTCGTCTGTTTTTACACTGGAGGCACAATGCGCCCACAACCGCCTCCCGCCTGTCGACACGTAGGGACAGTTTAGGAGATCGGGGCGTTCCCGCAGCTGTCTATAGACGAGGCGCTAGCTAGGCCTATAAGGGAGAAACAAATTCCCTTTTCGCAATATAAAAAGCTGTGAACAAAATATATATGGCGACGACGACGCGCGCGTCCGTTCCTAATATAATATGCTGTAGCAACATGGGCTAATATAATATCCCCTAATGGATAGAAAACATCCATTAAAATCAAGCGGCGGCCCGTCTCCGTGCAGATGGAGAGCTGCGTCCTGTCCGATTACGCCCGGGATTCACATCCCATCATGACACAACCCCTGTTGATAAAGAGACACGTAGAAGCGTTTGACTGATCAAACATTTAAAAATACATGTGAATTAACGCGTGGCAGCGTGTAGAACAAATGCGGCACCATTCAGTTTTCACAGCGGAAATGCAGAAAGAGAGACAGAGACGGCGTTGTTGGCAGCAGCGCGAGTGGGTGTGAGTGTGTGTCATCCCTCCCTGTTGTGATTCATGTTCGTTTTTTTTTTTTTGTGCACGTTAATGTCCTTAAAGTGCACAAACGTAGAAAAGTCTGCAATCAGCGCTCCTCAATAAAGCGATCTGAAGCGGGGAGCGAAAAGGCACACTCAGCGGTCCAAGTCCCCCGCGGGTCTAGCCGTGTTAACTGCTGGAACCTGACCCGGTCTAGCGGTGTTAACTGCTGGAACCTGACCCGGTCTAGCGGTGTTAACTGCTGGAACCTGACCCGGTCTAGCGGTGTTAACTGCTGGAACCTGACCCGGTCCAGTGGTGTTAACTGCTGGAACCTGACCCAGTCTAGCGGCGTTCACTGCTGGAACCTGACCCGGTCTAGCGGTGTTAACTGCTGGAACCTGACCCGGTCTAGCGGTGTTAACTGCTGGAACCTGACCCGGTCTAGCGGTGTTAAGTGCTGGAACCTGACCCGGTCCAGTGGTGTTAACTGCTGGAACCTGACCCAGTCTAGCGGCGTTCACTGCTGGAACCTGACCCGGTCTAGCGGTGTTAACTGCTGGAACCTGACCCGGTCTAGCGGTGTTAACTGCTGGAACCTGACCCGGTCTAGCGGTGTTAACTGCTGGAACCTGACCCGGTCTATTGGTGTTCACTGCTGGATCCTGACCCAGTCTAGCCGTGTTCATAGCGGTGTAAACTGCTGGAACCTGACCCGGTCTAGCGGCGTTCACTGTTGGAACCTGACCCAGTCTAGTGGTGTTAAGTGCTGGAACCTGAACCGGTCTAGCGGTGTTTACTGCTGGAACCTGACCCGGTCTAGCAGTGTTCACTGCTGGAACCTGACCCAGTCTAGCGGTGTTAACTGCTGGAACCTGACCCAGTCTAGCGGTGTTAACTGCTGGAACCTGACCCGGTCTAGCGGTGTTCACTGCTGGAACCTGACCCAGTCTAGCGGTGTTAACTGCTGGAACCTGACCCGGTCTAGCGGCGTTCACTGCTGGAACCTGACCCGGTCTAGCCGTGTTCACTGCTGGGGATCTGGGACCTCTCTTCTTGCCCTGCTTTAACGCCGTTGTTTCGGCCTCTCAGTTGACAGTTTACATCACTAGTCTCGGACCGCAGGTTGTCCCATTGGTTCCCGCTAAAGATGACTTCATGAGTGTTTTTTTTGCGGTGTTTATTTTCAAAATCTTCCAACCCTCAAATATTGTGTTCAACAGCCTCTATTTCAGAATTTGAGTCGACTCAGAACGACGATTCAAATCTTAGGGTACAGCTCTACGCTACTGCTTGCCAGTTCTCGCACTTGAGAGGGTTCAGATTTGTACCGCATCCATGGTTTGTACAATCTCCAAAAAATGGTCGGAGACGTAGCAATCCAGGTGTACCACTTTACATTGCTTTGGATAATGCCTTTAACCTTTACCAATTTTTACACACACACACACACACACACACACACACACACACACACACACACACACACACACACACACACACACTCACACACACAGACACACACACACACACACACACACACACACACACAAAGAGACCTATTTGTAATAGTTTTGGGTGGCAATTGGCTCTCCAGCCAGTCGTGCCGAGGCCAGCAGTTCAACTGGCAGGCATGCATAATGGAGCCCAGAGCAGTGCTGTGGGTGGCGAAGGCAGCGCTGGAGATGAAGGCAGCGGGCATCGGAGTTTAGCCCACTTGAAAAAACGAGTATGGAGGACCAACTTGAAAAACGAGTAGGGAGGACGAAGTTGGCACAGCAATTAGCTTTTTTTTTTTCTTTAGTTTTTTTATGTTTATTTTTTCAGTACCCCTTCCCTTACATGCCAGGAGCTGATTGGAGGCTGCTGCTTGTTTTTCATAGCATGTGTGTGTGTGTGTGTGTCTGTATGTTGTGTTTGTGTATGTGCGTGTACATGCATGCGTGCACAGCCCCGTGTTTCGCATGTGTGTGTATGTGTGTGCGTGCACATCTTCCCGTGTTGGTGTGCGAGTGTGTATCTTCTCCGCGTTTATGTGTGCCTACACATCGTAACTTGTGTGTGTGTGTGTGTGTGTGTGGCTGTGGTAGAGAGTGTGGGGCTAAAGCGAGGCAGATGGCGGCAGATGGGCGAGGTTGGAGGAAGGTGCTCAAAAAAAAAAAAAAAAAAAAAATTCTGGAAATCAACAGCAAACCGCCGCCACTCGCTCGCTCGCACGCCCGCCTGCACGCTCCGCTTGCCCGTGTGTAAAAATAAAAATAACACGACGCACTCTGAGCCAAGTTAGCGAGAGATGCAAAGTAGCTGGGTCTAAAAAAAATAAAGAAACGGAAGAGGGTGGGCGGAGTGGGGCTTGGGGGGGGGGGGGGGGTTGGTGGGGGTGGAGGGGGGAGGACGGGGGGGGGGGGGGGGGGGGGGGCTGCAGAGGCCAGAGGAGGAGGAAGAGGAAGAAGAAGAAGAAGAAGAAGAAGAAGAAGAAGAAGAAGAAGAAGAAGAAGAAGAAGAAGAAGAAGAAGAAATGGGAATTATTCCAGAGGTGCGGGAGAGAAGTGTGTGTGTGTGTGTAGAGGAAACAAAGTTTTGATGGGTCTGTAGTTTTCTCTGCGTTAAAGGATAACTTCAACCTGGACCCTATTTTCCCATCATTTGGGGTCTCAGGGACTAATGCGGACAACCATTTTTGAAATTGGTCCAGTATTGAGCGGTAGGGCTTCAGCCATCAGACGCGAAACGGCAGCAAAGTAAAACTATAGGGCATTAGCGATACTGCTAGTGAATGTACGTCCTCTAAAAGTGATTGTTTTGCCACTGACAGGCTCAGATTATTATTATATGTGTCTGATAACATTATGGAAAGGATCCCTACAGAGAAATAAAACCTTTGTCTAAAGCCTTTCGCTTGATCCGGTCTGTTTGGTATCGTGTCTAACTGAGTCTCACTCAAGGAGAAATCTCGCTCTGAACTCCCGCGAGAGTTGAGTTGTTGCAGGAAGGGAACGGTGGAAACGTGAGTGAGAGTTGGAGAGAGGAGTTTGTTGTGTCGGACTACCGAAAGCGTAGCTGAGCGTTATCTATATTCGATTTACTGAAAACAATTGTTTGTGTTTGCACGTTTCCACCGTTCTCTTTGCAGCCGTTTGAAGCCCTCTCGCTCAATACTGGACCAATTTAAAAAATTGCTGTCCACATTAGTGCCTGAGACCCAAAATGATGGGAAAGTAGGGTCTGGGTTGAACAATCCCAAAGATATCCTTTAATAGGAGCAGATGAGGTGTTGCTGTGGTGGACGTGGATGTTTTGTTCAGCAACACACACACTATTTCTGTTTAGGGAACTGTTCTTTAATTAAATATTTCTGACAACGAGGGTCCGATAAAAATGTCCCCTGCAAAATGATCTCAATTTCCATAATTACATTGAGGAACATATTTGTATTCATTGCCCCTATACTCTTTTCTTGCCTTTAGTAGAAGTGTACCATTACGTACGGTACAGTTGTGTTCGCTCGCCTCACCTTTTGCCTAACTTTGATTTGCTTCGATTCCCTTCCTTATCTTTTTCTCCTGCGTTCCCATCAATACTGTTTCTTTATCTTATCTCCCTGTTTTTATAGCTGCAAAACTTAACACACACACACACACACACGCATACACACGCACACGCACACGCACACACACACACACACACACACACTCCTCTGCCCGGGGCTGTGGGGCAGCATTCTGGCTCTGTGTGGATTAATCTGCTCCCTGCCTGCAACCGAGCTGCCACTACTCTGGTCCCAGGACACACACACACACACACATACACATATATATATATAATAAAACACACATGCACACACACACACACACGTATGCACCCCCCCCCCCCCCCCCCCCCTGCCATGTACACATGTAGCCACACAAATAGGATGCCCAGCTCGCGTTTGCCTACATGTGTAGTGTGTAGCTGTGGTATTTTGTAGACACACACACACACACACACCGCCCCCACTGGCGTGAGTGTTGAGAAACAGCCTTGTAAGCTCATCTGAATTGTATAAAGGCTGTGCATGGTTCCCTCTGCTAGCTGCAGGGGAGGAAATGACACCAAACAGCTCCTAGTTCGCCACGCTCCCCAAACTTTACGAATTTGATGAGGCTGGATAAATATTCCATCTGCCGTGTGTGTGCGTCTGTGTGCGCGCGTGTGTGCCAGTGTGTGTGCGTACGTGTGTGTACGTGTGTGTGTACGTGTGTGTGTACGTGTGTGTGTGTGTGTGTGCATCTGGCAGTCTACTAGCAGTCTAAGCCAGTGTTATCCCTACAGCCGTACAAATCAATAGTGTATCGGGAGCTGGCTGGTGAGAGCTGTCTGTCCCCCAGCACTGCCGGGGAACTGGCAGCGCAGTGAACACACACACACACACACACACACACGCCACATACTTTTACACACACACACACACACACACACACACCAACTATGGTGAGTTGTTTGTAAAAGATTGCGTTGTGTGTTTGAGGTCAGCTTTCTGTTGCGTTTAAGAAAAAACATCTTCTGCCAAACAGGAGTGTTCAATATGAAAGAAGATGCAGAACTTGAAAAATGTAGAATTCGGTTACGATGACTTCCTATCAGATTCAGTTGTACTCTATGATAGACTATTCTGCTGTTCTCTGATCTATTGTATTTGGTTGTTTTATTCTATACTAAATTAAAACCTGCCTTCAATTAAAACCAACCCCTACAGTGCGCCTGTGTGTCCATTATTAGCAGTTGGGATGTTATTATTATTATTGGTGAAGAAGTGTACAACATATGCCACTCTGGCTCCCATCCAAACCTGTCTCTGTGACACACACACACACACAATCAAAACGTAACACGTTAATCACAGTGCTTCGAACGATAGCCGCTGCCGCCGCTGCAGCAGCATCTGAAAACGCCACTGTCTCCAACTCCCTCTCTCTCCCTCCCTCCCTCTCCCTTTTTCTGACACTCGTCCAGAGGTGAGAGCGACAGAGCACCTGAGAGGCAGAGGGAGAGAGTGAGTGAAGACATGATTAGAGAGGATAGGATGAGTAGGGGACTCGGATGATAGAGAGGGATGCAGGTAACGGCAGCCAAGACCGAAGACTTTGATTGAGAAATGGTCTATGTAAAAAAAAAAAAAAAAACACACACACACAAATACACACTCACAAAAGTACACACACACACACACACACACACTTTAATGCCAAACAGCTTGCAGCACCTGTGTTAGCCAGCACTCGGCTACCTCTGGCCTTGAGCTGTGTTGCGGCCTGTTCATCCAGGGTGTGTCGTGCTCCGTCCTGCCAGGTGAAGGTGCGCCGTGCCAGGCTGCACTGGCAGTAGCTAGATGGGGCATCTGGTGGCCGACGCGCTTATTGGATCTCTTACAGTGGCAAGGGGTCTTTGAAGAAATAGTACTGCAGTGTGTGTGTGTGTGTGTGTGTGTGTGTGTATGTGAGTCTCTTTGAGCGGCGGTGGTTTACACAAGCGTTTTGAATCCTTCAATTCCTGTGAGATTGCGATCCAAATGGAGATGTTTTTTCTCCCGTTTACACAGGGGGGCCACATCGGTTGTCTACAGCAGATGTGGACAACCGTCGTCAAAAGTCGACCTCCGCAGGCAGTGTGTGCGCTACCTTCAATCTCGACTGACTCGCGATTGGTTATCGCCTCGACAGAATCTCTCTAATACAAAAAATATATAGTCTGCTATATTCTACGGTTGGAAATAGCGTCCATAGCAATGGTCTGTTATTCATAGCAGCGGTCTGCTATAGAGTGGTGCAGGAATGAGTCCTAAAACCCGGAAAACTCGTCTTGAAGTCAGGTTTTTTTAATGGGTTTTTGGTTAGATGCCTGAAATAAGGTTTGTGGTTTTACACAAGCTTAAGAGATTTACACGTTTTGTTTTACGACATAAGATATGTCGGTACCCACTCGTGAATTTTGAAGCTTTTACGTGTCTTAAAAAACTTCCGGCGATTGCATTTACGCTTCAAAAATCATAAAAGTAGTGTTCATTGGTGAGGATTATCTCGCTTAACAAAACGTGTGAGTATCATAAACTTTTGTTTGCCACAGAGCTTATTTTCTGCAATAAGCCAAAATCCAATGGGAAAAACCCATTGGCTGGTTGTCAAGGGAACCCAGGGCGACGCTAACTTCCGGGTTGGCCTACAAAAATACGTCATCCCTGCACCGCTCTATTCAGAAATAACAGACCGCAGAAGGCCGAAATTGACCAATCAGAATCGAGTATCCAACAGAGACGTGTAATAAATCTCTCTCTAATCTCTCTCCCCCCCCTCCCTCGTCCTCCAGGTGCTGGAGGACAACGACTACGGCCGGGCGGTGGACTGGTGGGGTCTGGGCGTGGTGTCGTACGAGATGATGTGCGGCCGGCTGCCCTTCTACAACCAGGACCACGAGAAGCTGTTTGAGCTCATCCTCATGGAGGACATCAAGTTCCCCCGAACGCTGTCCACGGACGCCAAGTCCCTGCTGTCGGGCCTGCTCATCAAGGACCCCAACAAGCGGTGTGTGTGTGTGTGTGTGTGAGTGTGTGTGTGTGGGATGGATGGTGTTTAACAACAAAAAGTTCTTGTTGCAGCTCTGGAGATGAAATGTGTGTTCTTCTTCTTGCAAAGTGAAGGTATACCAAAATTGTCCATTCAATAAAAAAATAACAATGTCTACCCCCCCTCCCTCACCCTCTTTCCCCTCTGCCCTTGTGGATTCTCCTCTTACCCCATCCTCTACTCCATCTCCTCTCTCCCATCTCCTCTTCCCCCCCTCTTTTCCTCTCCCCTCCTCTCTCCTCCCCCCTTCTCCTCTCTTCTTCCCCCCCTCCTTTCCTTTCCTCTCCCCTTATCCTCTCCCACCCCTCCCCCCCTCCCATCCTCTCTCCTCCCGTCCTCTCCTCTCTCCCCCCCGCCTCCACTCCCCTCTCCCCCCTCTAGGCTGGGTGGAGGACTGGACGACGCTAAGGAGATCATGAGACACAGTTTCTTCTCTCTGGTCGACTGGCAGGACGTCTATAATAAAAAGGTACATACATGTTAGCCAGCAGGCTAACATGCACACTTTTCATTACCGACACCACAGGCTGCCTGGCAGTCATTACAAACGCTGGCTGTCGCCCCTATGCCAAATAAGACCATCTAGTCGGTGCTTTTTAATACCATGGACTCCATGAGTACCAAGAGCAAATTCATAGACTGAATAGTGTTTTTTTTTTGTCTGCTTTTTAAAGTGTAAGTGAACATCCTGTTTCAGTTCAAAGATTAAAAAAAACAACTTTGTCAGCAGGGACTGGCAAAAACATCAGGTTTTTTTCTAAATGATTGTATTTTAGTAACAGTGGCAAAAGAGCATAACACAGAAGACATACTAACACTTTTAAAATAAAGATAAAACATGAGTTGTGGGTTCACTGCGGAGAACTCAGTCGGTATCAATGAAATCAGTCAGTCAACAGTTTTTTTGTATCTTTCTTTGGTCTGCATCACAGTTTCTGCTTAATAAGGATCCAGATTGTTGTACTGGTATATAAAAGGTATTACTCTCAACACAGGATCTTGTGCGGGACATGTTAGCAGGTACATAGACAGTGTGCTCACAAGTACTATGGGGGTGTGTGGGTATGTGTGCGAGTGTGTGTGTGTGTGAGAGACACCTATATGTGTGATCCAGGTGCCATGAGGCCTCCTAATATGTCACACAGGTGTCAAGTCTCTTTCTACCTTTCCTCTCTCTCTTCTCTGTTTTCACCCCCCCCCCCCCCCCGCCGCCCCTCTTCTCTTCTTCACTTGTTAATTATCCGTTGGCCCATCTTTTCTTTACTTTCTGTTTCTTTTCATGCTGTTCCCTCTGGAATAAATGCAAAGACACATTTCATGTTTTAAAATAATGATCAAAATAATAATGTCTGCATTATTTAAAAATAATGCAGACATGTAATACTTTTTTCTCTGTCTCTCTCTCCCTCCCTCTTCTCTTTGTCTCTCTCCCTTTCTCTGTCACTCCCTCTCTCTCTCTCCCTCTCTCTCTCTAGCTGCTTCCGCCTTTCAAGCCTCAGGTGGCGTCTGAGACAGACACCAGGTACTTTGACGAGGAGTTCACAGCCCAGACCATCACAGTAACGCCCCCAGAGAAATGTGAGTCTCTCGCTCTCGCTCTTGCACACATTCAGATCTGTCTTTTATTTTATGTGTGAAAATATGTGTCACCATGCAAGTGATTGGATGACCAACGGGTTTATTGTGTGGTGTTGCCTCTGTAAACACCTTCAGGCACATGAGTCAAGGAAGACGTGCCGCTCGCTGGAATATGAGCTGATGGTTTGCAGAATAGACAATAGTCACACGCTATAATACATCAGCATATTAATGATGTCAAAAAATACAATAAGGTTACCCACCTGAAGCGAAAACCTTAACTCTGTATTGATGTATAAACAAATAATATGCTAAAATGATGCACTACTGAGCGAAAAAGGGAATGCAAGATACTATCAGGGGTCATGGCTGCCGGAGAGCGGCGGGGATGGACACTAATTGTATTCACACTGTGCCTTCCCCAGTCGATGAGGACGGCATGGACTGCCTGGACAACGAGAGACGACCGCATTTCCCACAGTTCTCCTACTCGGCCAGCGGGCGGGAATGAGGCGGCGGCGGCGGCCTCCGCCTGTAACTCGAGTACAGCTGGACTCTTGCTGTCATCCTGGTGACACACAACCTGAGCTGCAGCTTTGGAGCAACCCAAGAACGCATCGTTCTCTTAGCCCCCCCCCCCCCCCCCCCCCCCCCACACACACACACACACACACACACACACCCCCGTTCGCCTCTTCATACTAACTCAACTTTATGGTCCCCTTTGAACAAAACTTTTTTTCACAGTTGCAAACTCTTCGCCAGGCTAATTTAGACTCTTTAACGTGTTCGTCTAAAACTGTGATCAGTGGTTACCAAATGTCCATGGAAGTGAGGGGAGCTTCGGC
This sequence comes from Merluccius polli, assembly GCA_030340625.1. Taxonomy (NCBI): domain Eukaryota; kingdom Metazoa; phylum Chordata; class Actinopteri; order Gadiformes; family Merlucciidae; genus Merluccius; species Merluccius polli. The sequence continues at coordinate 13,565 of JAOPHQ010005823.1, read as the reverse complement.
GGAGGGCCGCCTGCTGTGCTTTGAGACGTGATCTGCCCTTTCAACCCAGCAACGCCAACTCGCCAATCACATGCGCCCGTTGTCGACTAAACGTCATCTAATAGGTCAATAGCTGTATTTATATGATGGGGATAGGGAGCGGGGGGTTTTTAAGATGATGACGTGTACTATAATATATTTTAAATCTTATTTAATCCAAACTGCCATCGCCGGTTGTCTCTCAGGCAGAATACAGACAGACACACAAGATTAGCAAACGCTCCGCAAGATGCACACACCGGTCTGAACACAAATCCTCACCCAAACAACGCTGGGATCGTTTGAGGCTGCCTGGTTTGGGCGGCGCGGATACGTCGCCGTCGTGAGCGAACACATTCCCAAGCCCCTCCCATCCGAACCCGGCTCAAGCAGGATTTGACTCAGGTTTTCTCAGTGCAATTCATTATCGTTGTTGCTGCTACTACTACTTCTATTATAACTACTACCACTACTACTACGACTACTATCGGTACGACAGTACTGCTACTACTGCTATTACTAATACCAGGTGCTACTCTTTCAGCTTCAATCTGCAGGTCATATTACAGGCGCCAGCAAAACATACACCACCTCTATAACTGTCTGTTACTGTTCCACATAGACATGCACAGTATAAACTCTTACTTCTAATGTAAAACTTCAACTAGCGTGAGTCAACTTATGTTATGGATATTATATTTTTTTTGTGCGTGTGTGCGTGTGCGTGCAGTTTAAGTTGAAGCGTCAGGAGTTGGGTTTGAAGGGCACCTCAAAGCGCAGCAGTGCTGCAAGTCGGAAGCTCCTGAACAACAAGCTTTACTACATGCCCCACAATGCTTTGTGGCCTGTCACTCAACATGAGGAAGCTGTTTGGTTTTGAATGTTCTCTCTTGTGAATTTTGAACTCCCCGCGAATTCAAAGTGTCTCTTGTACCAAAAAGGGAGACACTGTGGTACTGTGCATACATGAACGATAGCTTTACCTTAACATATCATTGTCATGGCTTGAGAATAGCATGCCAGTATTTCTCTGTCCATATGCAGAACAGGAAGCATCTCCAGTAGGGTTGCCATATTTGGCCCAAAGACAAAGAGGGTCCATGAAGGGACCAATTGGTCAAAAACTTACTATAAAAAGTATTGATATGGTTTGAGTTGTAGCTCTGGACCAAGACAAGGTAAATGGACCACACAACGCTAGCTAAACATATGTATGTCTGTGAATCGTTTATCAAAGATCATTTTTAAAAGAGATTATGGTTCCCTGTTAAGGTATACGTCAAAACCATTATGGGCTACACCGACCGCAGTGGTGGCTGTAATATATATACGCTATTTATTGTTCTACTTATCGGTTTTGTATTTTCCTTTTTTTGTATTGTTATTTTATTTAAAAAAACAACAACATATTTTTAAATAATGTTTTCTGACCCGTTTTAGAGCTGGTCATAAAAAAAGGCACCTCAAAAAGGTGGCCAAAAAAGGCACTTAAAAAAAAAGAGGCACTTATAAAATGGCGGAAGAATGTAGGAGGGAAAGCGGCTAGCCTTCCTGCTCCACTGCTCGTTGTCATGAGCCTAGCGTGTTTATGTCCTTCCATGACCAAAATGTACACGGCAACAAGGAGACGGTGCACAGTAAAGACAGAGTCGACTGGCCACGGTTGCTGATCAATGCTAATGGCATAATGTTGCTATGATGCTATTTGGGTTTTAGGGTTTTGACTCCCTCACCTCCCAAAAATCAAAATCAATAAATAAAAGCTAAACAATCACAGACTTTACTGAGTGCAAAGCAGGAATGAATGCACTAAATTTAATTTAATTTAATGTAATAAATTAAAAGTCACTCAGTTCAGATGAGTGATTTGAAAGAGGGACTTTAGCCTCTTAACTATCTGCAAGATTTATCAGAATATCCTCATAAAACAACAAGGTGTAACGTTTCCAATGACTTCGTCACGGGTAGTGAGGAGGTTTTAAAAAGCACACTGTTGTTCCCGACCGTTATGTCGCGTGTTCAGACAGCTGCGAGGCGGTGTAGAGAGCAGGAGGACGGTTCAGACACAAAGAAGGCAACCTGGTAAGATGTACCGCAGGTGAGACGCGTTCGGTGGGGGGGGGGGGGGTGGAGAAGAGGAAGTTGTTCAGCTGCTGTCCTGTCTGTGTGTGTACAGGAAGCATCCAAGCGGATGGCACAGTCGGTGGAAAGTTGAATTGGAAAGAGTTGGATCGCGAGAGTTGTCGAAAAAGAGTTGTCGAAGGGTACGAAAGGTTTTTAAAGGGGACAAAAAGGTTTTTAAAGAGGACAAAAGACGTTGTGAGGTTAGTAGAGCTAGGCAGGAGGAGGAGAACCTGTGAGGTGTCTCAGGTGTCTGCTAGCTGAAGGCTGTGAGGAAGGAGCCGGTACTGCAAGACTGGAAGGAGCACAGTTGAATTATTTCCCCTTGAACGGCTGTGAGGTGGAGAAATGATCTGCAACTGTAAGTAGTCCTAGGGTCTAGGTCTTGGGTCTAGTGTAGTCCTAGTCTAGGTCTAGCTCAAGGTCTTGGGTCTAGTGTAGGTCTAGCTCTAGGCCTTGGGTTTAGTGTAGTCCTAGTGTAGGGTCTAGCTCTAGGTCTTGGGCCTAGTGTAGCTGTAGTCTGGGTCTAGCTCAAGGTCTTGGTCTAGTGTAGTCCTAGTGTAGGTCTAGGTCTTGGTCTAGTGAAGATCTAGCTCTAGGTGTTGGTCTAGTGTGGATCTAGTCTAGGTCTTGATGGGGGGGGGTCCTGTCTTTATTGTGTGCCGTCATTCCTCTGGTGTGGACTCTGTCTGCCTGTTGCTGTGCGCTCATTATGTCTTCCAAGTCGGACCTCAGTCAGTCAATTATGATTTCAAATCATTTCACTTTCTTTGTTCTCAATTTATTCTGACTATCTTCCTGGTTTAAGGTTTTCTACGGCTAACCATTAGCATAGCTTCGTTCGATAGCATAGCTTCGTTCGATAGCATAGCTTCGTTCGAAGTGGGATGGCTGAATTGTTTCTAATGAAAAGACTTTCATGACAGATAACGCTATAGAGCTTACGTGTTTAGTCAAACACCTTAAGGTCAGAGCCTAGAAAATTGTTGATCTATTAAAAAAAAAGAAAAAAGATTTGAAGCCATTGTTCGCTAAGGTCTGCATTTAAACGTTTGTTTAACGTTCACAAATGTTTCAAACGCGGGGGGCAGATACTGAGGGAAACTATCCGGCTAACAGCTGGAGAATAAATGAGTCATTTACTTGTATTAGGGATTGAAAGAAATGTATTCTGGATATTATTTATTTCAATGTTTATTTTTTGTTTCTTTTAAATACGAATGGATAACTTGAATTGAAACTTTTTCTTTTTAAATGTATTTCATTGTAATTGTATTTTATGTTGCAGTTTGTCAGGGATTGTAGCTGGTTTTTTTTCTCCATAATGCAGTCGATGTCCTTGATGTGAAACAATGATTTCTCCTTTCCTCTGTAAGACCGTCGGGAGCCGTGTGGCCGCGGCGCCATTGTTCTTTTTTGAAACTAG
>JAOPHQ010005823.1:0-2500 GCA_030340625.1 Merluccius polli | reverse complement strand
CCCCGACCCGGACCTGCATGCAATCCTGAGCTGAACGTTCCCTGACCTCAGCGCCACGCTGAACCGCACACACACCTGCACACGCACACGCGTGACCACGTCTACCTCCACACTGTACATCCACGTCCAGCGGTACAATATCGGATATAATATAATAATATTATATTCGAATATATATATATAATATACCCAAACTCCTCCGTTTTTCCCAAACGAAAGCAACCCGCAATAATAAAACACATTCAGATCGACTAATATAGTATTGTATTAATTAACGCCGTACACGCGTGAGCAACAAAACCGAAAAAAAAACCTGAGACGATTCAGCAGGTAGTGTGTGTGTGTGTGTGTGTGTGTGTGTCTCCTGCTCACGGGGCAGACATAATATAATACACCAGCGACGGTGCTGCTTGGACGAGCTTCAACATTATTTCCCCTGACATATAGATCATCTTAAAGTCTCCTCACCGCCCCCCCCCTCCCCCCTCCCCCTCAACCCACTGCACTAGGAGGGAGACTAATTACACACACACACACATATACACACATATATACACACATGCAGTACCTATCAGTTGTAGCCCAAAGCTAGTGTCTAAAAGTATGTGTGTGTTTGTAGTAAGTAAAAGAGAGAGAGAGAGAGAGAGACAGAGAGAAGAGAGAGAGAGAGAGACAGAGAGAGAGAGACAGAGAGGAGACAGAGAGAGAGAGACAGACAGAGAGAAGAGAGAAGAGAGAGAGAGAGACAGAGAGAGAAGAGAGAGAGAGACAGACAGAGAAAGACATTAATTATCAAAAGGAAATATACGCAAAACAAGAGGAAAAACAAGAAAATATATATAAAAACATGACATCACTGCGTTCAACGGCTTTGCAGACATATGTTATGTCTGTGTGTGTTTCTGTGTATATGTGTATGTGTGCGTAAATAGGATCTAAATAACGATGCCATCAAAAACAACCAATTACCTTATTGTACACAATCTGCCAACACCCCCCCCCCCCCCCCACACACACACACACACACACACACACACACACACACACACGCACACACGACTCAATTCTGTACGGCAATTACCACAAACCGCGCTATCTTACTTAATAATAACAACCAACGAGATGGTCCAGAAAATACAGACTGTGTATTTCTCTTCAAGTGTTCTGATACATAGCGCCACAAAATGACAGCAAGTAGGCAAAAAAAAAAAACACAACACATTATTATAACTCGCCGTTAAGCAACACCGTGCGGATATATTATATATAGATATGTAACAGTATTTGGACTGTGGGACGGTTCTCCTTCTTTTAGCTGTACTCCAGCGTATTACATTGAAATGTAATATAGTACACAGGGTTACATTTTAAATAAACGGACTCTGTGGCAACGCTATGGCAATGCTTTCATGGGCCCTACAAGTCTGCAGGCGATTGCTGATGGCCAACCAGTATGTTTTAGTGTTTTGTTTTTCTTTTTTTCTGCCATGTAGGAAACAGTTGATTGTGACACATCTAATGTTTTGGCTGTGATGTCTCTCGTTGAATTATCCAGAATTGTCAGCAGCGCCGCTGCCGCCGCCGCCGCCGCCGCCGCCGCCGCCGCCGCCGCGCTTGGCTGCTCGGCTTTGAGCTCTGCTCACTCCTCAACGCCGGCCTGGGAGACGGCGAGCTGACAGACGCCACCTGCGCCTGGACTAACGACGCGACGACACACCGCGACGACACACGCGACGACACACGCGGCGACACACGCGACGACACACGCGGCGACACACGCGACGACACACGCGACGACACACGCGACGACACACGCGGCGACACACGCGACGACACACGCGACGACACACGCCCGACGACACACGCGACGACACACACGCGTGGCCGAGAAACACCTGAGCAAAAAAAGGAGGACTACGTATAAATTTTAAAAAAAGTGTAAATAAATGTATTAGAGATTGAGGTTATGAAGAGTTGAATGAGATTGGAAGAGCTACGTGCATAGACACACACACGCACACGCATACGCACACACACACACACACACACACACACACGCACACACACACACACACACACACACGAGTTGAAAGGCACTGTCTGAATGAAAAAGGGATTATATTATATGCAATAATAGGAAATGATGACACTAGATCTCTCTGTATGTGTAAATCTGTATGTGTGCGCGTGTGTGTGTGTGTGCGTGCATGTGTGTGTGTGTGTGTGCGTGTGTGTGCGTAGTCGGGGTCTGTGTTAGGGAATGCAGGCAGACTGCCTCGGTTTGCATGGATAAAATAATACTGCTAGGGGCACAAAAGGCTGTATTGGCAGCTGCCTTTCTCCCCCCCCCCCCCCACCCTATGTTCACTCCACCATACAGACCATGTATGTTTTGTGTGTGCGTGCGTGTGTGCGTGTGTAAATACGTGTGTGTGCGCCTGCCAGCCCTCGGGCCCTACACCCTCTCCACAGCAACCTGTCAGGCCAGTTGTGCTCGCTA
>JAOPHQ010005822.1:0-43480 GCA_030340625.1 Merluccius polli | reverse complement strand
TCTTGGATTTGTTTCATTTGAACATTTGCAAAATATGCTAAAAAACAAACAAACCCAAACCTAAATATAGCTCACAGTAACCAGAACCTGAACAACACAAGCTAAATGGACGTGTGTCCTGGAGACGATGAAGGTTTCCCTCAGAGCTGCAACCAAGGCGTAGGGAGATAAAAAGGTGGTTCATACCACAGCTAGTTCTGACCCGAGTCATTTGATTGGACAAGAGGCATTCTGTGAGTATAACAGCACTGGGACTGTATACACATATCCCTCCGCTCTGCAGGGGCTCTATCTGTCGTTATCCATCCACACGTTATTATGTCACTGGTTGCACAATAAATGGAGACATACAGACACACAGACACATGCGCATGATGCAGGAAGCTGGCCTGCGGGGACGTGTGGACCCACACAGAGCAGCAAGCAGGGAAATGTTGATGTGTTGCTTGGCAACAGGCCAGTAGTCCCAGTCCAGTGGAGGAACTGTTTGTGTCGACGGAGCCAAATAAATGATTCAATAAACGAATCATCATCTGTGGTCACTTATTACTGTCCACTAATAAATAGCGCTTGTAGAGCTGTTATTATTATTATGTATAATTATATTATACTAACTGAATATCCGCATGGCTGCAGCCTTGTCCTGTGTGTGTGTGTGTGTGTGTGTGTGTGTGTGTGTGTGTGTGTGCATGCGTGCGTGTGCGCGTGCGTGTGCGTGACCCAGCCAAGGTCAGCACAGAGACGTGTTGGACAGTGTGGCGCTGCAGTGCAAGGGAGGTTTAAAGTGTCGACAGTGGTTAGCAGACATGGCAGCAAGAACAAAAGTATTTTGTATAATTCCTTTTTTAATCTAACGTGACAGTAGATAAAAGAAGCAGAACATAAAGTACAGAGCAGAGCAAAAAGTCCCCTCTTCATTGAGAACCCCTGTGTTTTCCAATAATCAAATAGATCATAAATACAGCCATAAATCAGTATTTAAAATAATTAAAATAAAAGCGAACAATAATGCATGTGGTATTAACCTTCACCATAAACAATAAACATTAGAAAACAAAGACTAGCCCCTTTAAAAGTCTAACATTTAAATTGCGTTTTAAAACAGGATAATTTAGGATAATTCTGCTTCGCTTGGCAGTGTACTGTCAAGAATAGTTTATACAAATACAGATGTAGGGGACTCTTATTTTGTATGTCTAGGTCAGCTGACATGGAACATGGAAATCATTTTCTCAACCTGAAAAAATGTCCTTACTACTCACTACTCCCCCCTTTTATCAATATAGTGTCATTCAGACTTTTTTGTGTAATTTTGTGTAATCTGTTTAGTGTAATTTCATTTTTGCGTGTCTCTCCCTGTCTCTCACTCTCCTAACCACTGCCCAGCAGAGAACTACAAATCCCAGCGGCATCAGGGAGAACAGCAGCAGTATGTCCAGCAGCCATCGCTGGCGCCAGGGCTGGACGTACGCCATTGGCCGCAGGTGAGCCCCGCCCCCACTGTGCAGGATATGCTCCACCCACTGTGTAAGCCTCAGGCCCGGCGGCACGGGATGTGACTTGTGGATCCTGCTGAGGGACAGGGCTGATGTTTTAAACCTAAAGGTCAGGAAGGATGGAGAAACGGAGAATACAAGCGTGAGACATTTGCTCTGTGTACGTTAATATGCAGATATGCTCTTTCATCGATCTTTCCAAAAAATCCATCCATCCGCCCATCATTCATAACACCAATATCTTTCTTAAAATGGATATTCATCCATAATCCATCCGTCCTTCTGTGCCTCCACTCATCCACCCATGCTCTGGCGGTCTACCTGTCTTCCCGCGTGAGGGTGTGAACGGCGGCCTCGATGCGGTTCCTGGTGATGTGTGTGGGTCTGAGGGTGAGGCCCAGCCCCTTGGCCTCGGCTCTCACCGCGTTATCAAACTGGTCTCCAAACAGAGGGATGGCCAGCACAGGAACGCCGTGGTACACCGCCTGCAGGAGGCTGTTCTGACCGCCGTGGGTCACGAAGAGACGCACGTTAGGGTGGCCTGGGAGGGCAGGAAGAGAGACATTTCATTTACTTCATGTCATTTGGCTTACAGTTCTCTATTTTGAAAACACATTTTTTTTTTCTCCCTGGTGTTTGAAACTAACTGACATTTTGAGCATGCAATGGCTTTCATCTACTGTTCTGTTTTCATCCTCTGTACACCATTTTATCATTTTACACCATGTTTTAATGGACCTTAGCTGATTTGACTATATTGCATTTGAATCCCGAGCGCAGACAACAGTAGACAGTGTGTTGCGGTGCGTCTGTGCGGTTTGTTATTAGATTCATCTAGTAGAAGGAGAGGTAAAATAGCTCACTAAACTATAGCATTCATTCATTCATACCCAGCAAATCATTCAGCGGCAACCAGGGGACCAGCCGCACGTTGGGAGGCGTGTCCAGGTGGGACGGCCATCGCTGAACGTCATACCTGGTGTTTCATAAAGCAGGAGGTATAACAGGATGAGATGGCCGCCCATAACACTTAGTATAGGTCTGCTACTTGTATGCACCAGGGCAGATGGTCCATGGTCAATGTGTGATATTTATATATAGTATATATAGTTTGAGTCTACTACCCTGTAAACGTTATGGTGCTTTTTATCCAGAAAAACCCGATTCCCCCGTTTACGTGTGTTTGTTTACAGGCCGGTCTTGCCCTCCCCAATATGGCGGCGACTTTGACGTACGACCCAGAGGCCAGTGCGGCCTCTCCGTATACACGGCTACATATGGTTTAAATGATTTTTAAATGACTGAAATGAACAGGGATCACCTCCAGAGGACGCCCTGCGGGAGGCGGGAGAAACCCACGGTCAGCTCCACCAGCAGACGCTCCACGGACACCGAGGACACCATGGAGCCCAGGGTCACCACGATGAAGCCCGCCTCGCCGCGGCCGCACACCCACGCCTCCAGGTCCTGGCGCCACCAGGGGATGTGTGCGTATTAGAGCGGTACGGTGGGGTGATGGACAACGGTGCCAGGAACCAGGCATCATGTGGACGGTAACAAGGTAGGGTTAAAGAAACGAGAGGAGAGAGAGAGAGAGAGAGAGATGTAGCAACATAGTCTGCGTAGTTTATTAAAGTACATATTTGAAACGATACAGAATTCAACACCAAAGCCATTAGAGAGCAGACCATGGGACCATAACAGACCTGGTCCAGGGGCTTGGCAGGCTTGTTGAGCAGCCCTCCTACCAGCACGGCGTTGGGCAGCAGCGGCTGCGGGAACTCCAGGGAGAAGTCTGTGTTGAAGGCCCAGAGCTCGGCCTTCTGGTACAGGTCCTCCAGACCACCAGGGGGCGAGCCTGAGTCCAGGTGTCGCTCTGCTACCTCCTTGAATGTTGTCCAAACCATTTCCTGAACTTAGAAATGAGACGTTCATCAATAGAATGAAAACATATACCAGTAGCAATATGGTAGCTAAATTCGGTTGCCTTGAATTTTAGATTTTGGGATTTGAGGTCATTCTTTAAGTATGCTGTTTACATTACCTTGCATTAGTTTTAAAAGTATGTATTGCATTGCATTACATTGCATTGTATTGCTTACGTAGGGGAGCCGTCAGAGAATAGAACAGGTTCGTGACACGTTCCCAGAAGTGCATTTGGTGGGAGAGCATGGTGCCGAAGCGCGGCACGTAGGAGACGGGGCTGGGCAGGGACAGGGACAGGGGCCCGTTCAGACCCCCTGGACAGAAGGCCACATGACGGACCCCTGGCATGGGGCAACAAGGAAGACAATGTGGTATTAGTGCATTATCCCCACCTTCTGACATCTATTTAATACATTCTCACAAATATTTGCGATGACACCAATTGGTCAGATCAGTGTGATTAGTCAACACCCCGCCTCGTTCAAATAGCACGTGTGTCACATTTATAAGAGGATAAAGTCATCTTGAATACTGTGTCCGTATAATATCACGATTATAAGGTCAACAGAAAAGTCATTTCACCCGTACCAAGTTTGTGTGCGAGGATGAAGGAGCAAGGGTTGAACGCGTCGATGACGGCTATGTCGTATCGCTGCGACTCGAGGAAGTCCAGCATGTCCTCGTCGTCCAGGAGCTGAGCACACTGGTAGGACAGGTGGTCCATGAACTGGAGGAAATCACTCAAGTCATCGCTGAGAGAGGAGCACAAGGAATTGAGAGGGGGAAGAACAAAGAGAGGAGCTAGAAGGAAATACTAATTCCTGTACTATTTATGAAACCAAATGTCAACTGTTAACTGTTCACATCATATTGGGTAAATCACATAGCTTTTTTTGGTGTGTTTATACAGGAGTATTAATAGCGAGAGTATGTGTGTGGTTGAATTGCATTTTCAGAAGACAATTTAGGGTGTTGAAACAAAGTGTGATAAAAAATGATAAAACAGAACTTCAGTTACACAGTTAGCTGTAACATACGAAGGACTTCAACATCTTCCAACATAAATATGAGCTGGGCTGCCGTAGGCCAACCTGCATTTACATTTACATTTAGGGCGTTTAGCAGATGCTTTTGTCCAAAGCGACTTACAAAAAATACATTTGTCAGTAGAAAGTAAAACAACAGCACATCTCTGTCGGTACAGCATGGATGTCAGAAGAACAAGTGTCTATGTGCCACCATACTTGCTAGATTTAGCTCTCCTTTCTGGTATTCAGCATGGATAGTTAGGATAAGATGCTAAGTACCATTAACCGTCAGGACGTACAAACATACAATACCTGCCCAATAGAAACTGTGTCTGCTGCTCCAGGAACCAGCCATTATACTCCTGGATGTATTCTTCTCCTAAAGACCAGGTGGTAGTTTGGTAACTGTCTGCACGACCTGCATAGGAAAGACCTGAGAATAGAGCTGTGTTACTGTTCAGCCAATGTCATCACTCAGACAAAACCAATGAAACTATTCAGGTGCAAAAGTTAAGGCGTACAGTAAGAGCTGCAGTAACATGACTGCTCATCCTGAAGTGATAACACACGCACACACACACACCTGTTATGAGTGGGGTGCCCAGCTGTAAGAGCATGCGGACCTCGTGACCTTGCTGGTGGAAGTTATGAGAGATTTCATCAAATAAAAGGTAGTGGCTTCCCCCTGCAGAAACACAACACATAGCATGATGAGGAGGAACAAAAGAGAAACAAAAGAGGAACAAAATACTACCAAATTGTGCAAACTAGCATATAAATTAATAGGTTATATATTCCTAACATCAAAATAACGTTATTATAACATTAAAACACTATCCGATCCCTAATCGTCCTGTATATACACATCCGTTCACACCCGGATATGAAGTGTCTATGTATATTCACCCACCAGTCAAGACTAAGACGTTATTTATTTTCCATTCACTACTCACCGATAAGCGTGACGGTCAGGATTTTAGCGGACTGAAGAAGCACAGGAAGACATAGCAGGAGAGATGACTCCAAAAGCCAAGAGACCACCATGTTTACTGTGCCATTACACACACACACACACACACACACGCAAAGTCCACTGCCACGTGAATGACGTTCAAACAAAAGTTACTGTGCGCATGAGAGAGTGTGTGTGTGTGTGTGTGTGTGTGTGTGTGTGTGTGTGTGTGTGTGTGTGTGTGCAAAAGCTGCAAGGCGGGTAAGTAGAGGTTTTGTGTCAGCTTACATTGACGCTCACTCGGTGGTAGAAAAGTTCAAAAAGACTGAGCTGTGTGTGTGTGTCTGTGTGTGTGTGTAACACAGATCCACCAACGCCTCGTTCAGCGATCATTTAGGACACTCCAGTTCCTAAAGATTGCAGAAGCAGACTGCACTCAAGAAAGAAAAAAAGAAAATAAATATGAAGTAGCCCATAATCTAATTAGATTAGAGGACAGCTAAAAAAAAACATATGTAGAGAAGTGTTAATATAAATCCTCTGAGATAGGTCATGCATCGTCCCCGAGTCCCCCAAGCTGTCAGGTCTTCATTTGATCAAAATCCAATAGTGTTAGCGGTCCATGGGTCATTTCAGTGCCATGGGTAACTTCAGAATAGATCTGCAGCGGTCTTACGCAAACACTCTAGGAGTAATGAACTTACAGCATCAAGGGAGGGTGAATGTGAGGGGGAGACAGAGAGAGAGAGAGAGAGAGAGAGAGAGAGAGACAAAGACAGGAGGGTGGGGACCCACATCATCAACAAGCAAGAGAGAAAAGAAAAACAATGTGGTATTAGTGCAAGTGTTGAGTAAAAGGTTATTTAATACATTCTCACAAATAATTTAGATTATGCCAATTGATCTTTCTGATTAGTCAACACCCCAGAGAGAGAGAGAGAGACAAAAACAGGAGGGTGGGGACCCACATGGTACCAATTATACAGCAATCCACTTATCAAATCAAACCACTATTATGAATATATGATGAAACGTTTGACTCATTGTATAAATAATTTACAAATCAAGAGCATAGTCTATTATTAAAATGATTGTGCCATTTGTTCCAGGTTCATGCCGTCTCAGATGTCTATTTGTTTGCTGAAGTAATTAGTATTGTGCAATAGCATTAACAGTCTTCAACATAGAGCCGAAGGAGATGTTGTGTGCAGCAACGCTGCCATGAGTGTGTCCAGCTTGGAGTGTAATATGGAATAGCAACGGGCGCTAAGATGCCAAAATAATGACATGAGGGGAGCAGGGATGGAGATCAAGTTATCAACAGATTACATTTCATTTGCCATGTGTAACTTTTGAAGTTACACAAAAGTTCTTCCAAGGCAAAATGAAGCTGAATGGATACGATGAGGTCTTGTGTACAAGCCTCATGTAGGAGGACCGTTAGGAATAGGGTTGACAATCATTCTAGACTATAGGTGAGGAGAAGTGAGGAGTTTTTTTTTCCTTTTCTTGACAAATTCTTTCAAATGTTTTATCGGCCCCTAGCGGACCTAGCGACTCCACGCCGGAGGTGAACATGCAAGACAGGAGGGAGATGGCGGCCAGCAGGCTGCCACTAGGGTTAGGGGCGCCTGGCAGGTCTGTTGCTGCTGGGAAGTCAGGCTTGACATGTAGGTTAGTCTGGACAATGAACTCATTGTGGGCCCCGGCCAATGTTTGGCTGTGTCACAGAGGTCATTAGAGAAAGTTAGTTGGGAAGACTACTGGAGTGTATCCGCGGGAGAAAGGAAGAGTCAGTGGGGTCAAACTCATCATCGTCAACTGATGTCATTGTCGTCATTTGAGTCCCTACATTGTCATCTCGGTGGCTCGTCGATCACCGTTTGGAAATAATGAGGCTGCCCAGCGGATGTATGGCTACGTATTTATTAAAGTATAGCAAAGATCCGTTCAAGCATAGATGTGAATTTAAACAAATCGCTGTATTGATGAACTGCATTTTTTATAGCTTGCAAATGGATTATATTTAGTCTAAATAGGAAACAAGAATATATATTTCTGTAATATTTCTGAAACAAGAACGCATACAGACGTATTCAGGAGGCTGTGGAGCCGTGGGTCTCTGTTTCATTCTCATTGCCTTTCAGTACAGCATAAATATCCTGGGAGAGAAAAAAGAGATACCCATTATTCCCAAACTATTATTATGTGCACTATCATACTGTTCTTGGCCTCAGGAATAAACAGATAAACATATTTAACCTTGTCCAGGTATTATGGCAAAAATAATGGTATCATAGTCAATGGTATCTTAGTAAGGGGGTCCTAGTGCTAGCATCGTTCATCGTACAACAACACTATAACTGATCAACTTACTATGAGCTAGTAGCTTGTGGCTATCACTAGTCAACTTACTATGAGCTGGTAGCTTGTGGCTATCACTAGTCAACTTACTATGAGCTGGTAGCGAGTGGATCCCTCCATGAGCTCCTGAACTACAGGATGCTGGCAGAGGACTGAGAAGGGGACATGATCCTGCGGTCCGTAGCCCAGCTCCCCAAACACACGCTGCAAGTCCTGGAGACCAGCAGAAATAACAACCGCAACACCGTTAAGATGAGGCAACCCGCATTCACGGCTTTCTACTTCAAAGACGGCGTCACCTTATCAGAATCTATAAATGTAGAAGAATGTCCTGATTTTACTTCCCGCATGGCTGGTCGCATGGAAATGAACATGTGATTACATTTATCCCACGCGGACCTTCGCGGACACGTCAAGCATAAAAGCGCCTTCAGATCTGCAGTCCTGTGTGTACCTCAGTGAGTTCCTCCAGGGCCTTGCAGGGGGCGTGTCCCGTCTTGTGGACGTCTCCATGGCGCAGAACGGCGAGGAGGGCGGCGATGGACACCCCCTGCTCCCCACCCCGACCGTTTGACCCCCGGGGAACCTCTTCCTCCGTCTCCTCGTCGTCCTCCTCCTCTGCCTCCTGTCCCGGACACCCCGGCTCCGGAGCCTCGTTGATGTTTGGCATCGACTACATGACCAACAAACGCACAGAGACACCCACTTAAAAAAAAAACAGCGGGTCACTAATCAGCCCATGTAGCCATACAGAAGCCACAGCAATGCAAATACAATAGTTCACAGAATCACCACCGCCCCCCACCCCACCCCATCCTATCGATACCAACGTACCGAAGTACTGTCCGGGACAAAGTAACCGAGTAACAGTGGCCCGACTCTCACCTTGACGAAGCGGCAGGTGGAGGGGTGTCTGAGGGGTCTGCCCAGCACAAGGCCCAGGGCCCGGACGAAGCCCTGGCCCGGCTCAGGGTGGGCCGCCAGGTAGCCCAGCATCAGGGCGTAGTCCAGGCGCGGGGTGCCGGAGGAGCGGTCCGCAAACACCTGGAAGAGCAGCTAAAGAGGCCCCCCGTGGATGAGCTGATGTTTTACTATTCATATTCATTGAGCAGATGCCTTCATCTGAAGTGACTCACGGTGAATTGTTTTTTCGCTACATGTCATTAAGGAGCAGGGAGGGGGTCAGGGCATCTTGCTCAGGGATGCCTATTGGGCTTGTAGATCAGAGTGCATCATGGGATTTTTTCTCAAGAGAGGACTCAAGAGAGTTGTAGTACTGTAAAATCCTAAAATCGACATAAATATACCGTAACCCAGGCTTATGAAAACTTTGTCATCATCTTCCATCCATCCATCCATTTTCTTCCGCTTATCCGGGGTCGGGTCGCGGGGGCAGCAGCATAAGCAGGGAAGCCCAGACTTCCCTTTCCCCAGCTACTTCGGCCAGCTCTTCCTGGGGGATCCCGAGGCGTTCCCAGGCCAGCCGAGAGACATAGTCTCTCCAGCGTGTCCTGGGTCTTCCCCGGGGTCTCCTACCAGTGGGACGTGCCCTGAACACCTCACCAGGGAGGCGTCCGGGAGGCATCCTAACTAGATGCCCGAGCCACCTCATCTGGCTCCTCTCAACGCGGAGGAGTAGCGGGTCTACTCCGAGCTCCTCCCGGATGACCGAGCTTCTCACCCTATCTCTAAGGGAGAGCCCAGCCACCCTGCGGAGGAAGCTCATTTCGGCCGCTTGTACTCGCGATCTCGTTCTTTCGGTCATTACCCAAAGCTCATGACCATAGGTGAGGGCAGGAACGTAGATCGACTGGTAAATCGAGAGCTTTGCCTTTCGGCTCAGCTCCCTCTTCACCACGACGGATCCGTGCAGAGTCCGCATTACTGCAGACGCCGCACCGATCCGCCTGTCGATCTCCCGCTCCATCCTCCCCTCACTCGTGAACAAGACCCCGAGGTACTTGAACTCCTCCACTTGGGGCAGGATCTCATCCCCGACCCGGAGGGTGCACTCCACCCTTTTCCGGTTGAGGACCATGGACTCGGACTTGGAGGTGCTGATTCTCATCCCGACCGCTTCACACTCGGCTGCGAACCTGTCCAGCGAGAGTTGGAGGTCACGGTCTGATGAAGCCATCAGGACCACATCATCCGCAAAAAGCAGAGACCCAATCCTGAGGTCACCAAACCGGACCCCCTCAACGCCCTGGCTGTGCCTAGAAATCCTGTCCATAAAAATTATGAACAGGATCGGTGACAAAGGGCAGCCCTGGCGGAGTCCAACCCTCACTGGAAACAAGTCCGACTTATTACCGGCAATGCGGACCAAGCTCTGACACCGGTCATACAGGGAACGGACAGCCCGTATTAGGGGGTCCGATACCCCATACTCCCGGAGAACCCCCCACAGGACTCCCCGAGGGACACGGTCGAATGCCTTCTCCAAGTCCACAAAGCACATGTGGACTGGTTGGGCAAACTCCCATGCACCCTCAAGGATCCTGCAGAGGGTGTAGAGCTGGTCCACTGTTCCACGGCCTGGACGAAAACCACATTGCTCCTCCTGGATCCGAGGTTCGACTATCCGACGGACCCTCCTCTCCAGCACCCCTGAATAGACCTTACCAGGGAGGCTGAGGAGTGTGATCCCCCTATAGTTGGAACACACCCTCCGGTCCCCCTTCTTAAAAAGAGGGACCACCACCCCAGTCTGCCAATCCAGGGGCACTGCCCCCGATGTCCACGCGATGCTGCAGAGTCGTGTCAACCAAGACAGCCCCACAACATCCAGGGCCTTAAGGAACTCCGGGCGGACCTCATCCACCCCCGGGGCCCTGCCACCGAGGAGCTTCCTGACCACCTCGGCAACCTCAGCCCCAGAGATAGGAGGGCCCACACCCGAGTCCCCAGGCCCTGCTTCCTTACCGGAAGGCGTGTCGGTGGGATTGAGGAGGTCTTCGAAGTATTCCGTCCACCGATCCACAACGTCCCGAGTCGAGGTCAGCAGCGCACCGTCTCCACCATACACAGTGTTGACGATGCACTGCTTCCCCCTCCTGAGACGCCGGATGGTGGTCCAGAACCTCTTCGAAGCCGTCCGGAAGTCGTTCTCCATGGCCTCACCGAACTCCTCCCATGTCCGGGTTTTTGCCTCGGTAACCGCCACAGCTGCGCTCCGCTTGGCCTGCCGGTACCTGCCTGCTGCCTCTGGAGTCCCACAGGCCAAAAAGGTCCTATAGGACTCCTTCTTCAGTTTGACGGCATCCCTCACCGCCGGTGTCCACCAGCGGGTTCGGGGATTGCCGCCACGGCAGGCACCGACCACCTTGCGGCCACAGCTCTGGTCGGCCGCCTTAACAATGGAGGCGTGGAACATGGCCCACTCGGACTCAATGTCCCCCGCCTCCCCCGGTACATGGTCAAAGCTCTCCCGGAGGTGGGAGTTGAAGCTCTCTCTGACAGGAGACTCTGCCAGACGTTCCCAGCAGACCCTCACGATACGTTTGGGTCTGCCAGGTCTGACCGGCATTCTCCCCCACCATCGCAGCCAACTCACCACCAGGTGGTGATCAGTTGACAGCTCCGCCCCTCTCTTCGCCCGAGTGTCCAAGACATGCGGCCGCAAGTCCGACGACACGACTACAAAGTCGATCATCGAACTGCGGCCTAGGGTGTCCTGGTGCCAAGTGCACATATGGACACCCTTATGCTTGAACATGGTGTTCGTTATGGACAATCTGTGACGAGCACAGAAGTCCAATAACTGAACACCACTCGGGTTCAGATCGGGGGGGCCGTTCCTCCCAATCACACCCCTCCAGGTCTCACTGTCGCTGCCAACGTGAGCGTTGAAGTCCCCCAGCAGAACGAGGGAATCCCCAGAGGGAGCACTTTCCAGCACCCCCTCCAAGGAGTCCAAAAAGGGAATCCCCAGAGGGAGCACTTTCCAGCACCCCCTCCAAGGAGTCCAAAAAGGGTGGATACTCTGAACTGCTGTTTGGACCATAGGCACAAACAACAGTCAGGATCCGTCCCCCCACCCGAAGGCGGAGGGAGGCTACCCTCTCGTCTACCGGGGTAAACTCCAACATACTGGCACCAAGCCGGGGGGCAATAAGTATTGCCACCCCTGCCCGGCGCCTCTCACCAGTGGCAACTCCAGAGTGGAAGAGAGTCCAACCCCTCTCGAGAAGACTGGTTCCAGAGCCCTTGCTATGCGTCGAGGTGAGGCCGACTATATCTAGCCGGAACTTCTCAACCTCGCGCACCAGCTCAGGCTCCTTCCCCACCAGAGAGGTGACGTTCCACGTCCCTAGAGCTAGCTTCTGCAGCCGAGGATCGGACCGCCAAGGTCCCCGCCTTCGGCCGCCGCCCAGCTCGCACTGCACCCGACCCCTTTGGCCCCTCCTGCTGGTGGTGAGCCGGCGGGAAGGGGGTCCCACGTCATCCTTTCGGGCTGTGCCTGGCCGGGCCCCGTGGGTGTAGGCCCGGCCACCAGGCGCTCGCCGCCGAGCCCCACCCCCAGGCCTGGCTCCAGGGGGAGGCCCCGGTGACCCACGTCCGGGCGAGGGACACGTAGAACCATTTATTGTAGTCATCATAAGGGGTCTTCTGAGCTACCCTTTGTCTGGCCCCTCCCCCCGGACCTGTTTGCCATGGGTGACCCTACCAGGGGCATAAAAGCCCCCGACAACGGAGCTCCTGGGGGTCATTGGGACACGCAAACCCCTCCACCACGGTAAGGTAGTAGCTCAAGGAGGGGTAAGTTCTTAATCGAGTTTCTGAAGAATTCGCATGTAAATATCACTTCATCATCATCATCTTCACCATACTATTATCCGAGCGTTGACACAAACATGCATGTGGACTAATTGTACTGCTACTACAAGTAGACCTGCTAGTTAGGGTTGGTGCACTCCAGGCAGGTTAGTTAGTTACCTTGCGTAGGTTGGCCAAGCGGTCGTAAGGTAATGGCTCAGTGGGGTCTTCAGGTACAGGCTGGGCCGTCTCACTTGGGAACCATAGCTCTACCTGGTGGTGGAGGATGCACAGAGTGTGTGTGTGTGTGTGCTATATTAACAACGTTGTTTGGTTTGACCACCTTTCACCTATTTATATAGGCAACGCAGTTATTCAGAAAAGTCATAGAATATATATAATACAGTTTATAATATAGTTTTATTTTATACAGTCATAACGCCTGGCCAAGACAAAACTGGTTTCAGTAAAGTAAAACTGAAGTGTGTGTTTCTCTGTCTGTCTGTGAGTGAGTGAGTGAGTGAGTGAGTGAGTGAGTGAGTGAGTGAGTGAGTGTGTGTGTGTGTGCGCGCGTATGTGTGTGCATGCGTGCGCCCGTGGCCCACCTGTAGATACTGGTCCTGGGTGACAGAGCCCGTGGCGCCCGTGTCCACGGTGCGGAAGCGCTGCCGCAGCAGCAGCAGCTGGGCCAGGCTGGGCAGCGGCCAGGGGAGGGCAGCACTGAGCAGGAACCTGCGCCAGTCCACCGCCTCTGACTCCAGCGTGAGAAGAGAGACCATCTCCATCACCTGAGAGGAGGAGGAGGGAACGGGAGCGGAGGAGGGGAGTTGAGTACGGAGAGGATAGATGAAAAGTGAAGGAGGGGCATATTAGGAAGGTAGGAATTGATGTGAAAAATTAAAAAAGAGGGAGAGACGGCAGGGGAAAGAGAAGAAAAGAGAAGAGGGGGGGGCGGTGTGCGAGAGGTGCAAACTAAGACATGAGAAACAGAACATAACCGGTGTAGTTATACATTATAAATATAATATTAGAAAAGTATTTTACCAGACCCTGGAACTACTGGTGTTATGAAAAGCCAACCTGTGCATCAGATATGGAGCTCCATGGCTCAGGCAGGCAGTCACAGCCCATCTTCAGAGCGATGAGGTCCTGGAGAACGTTGGTGAACTCAGCACTGGACAAGAGGCCTGGGAAGGATGGGGGTAAGAAACTCACGTTCATCTCTCAGCTTCCACTCCTCACACCAAGACAAACACAGCTCAGAAATGTTCAGCCCTGGCAATGTAGGCTTCACTTTTTCTAGCAGAGCAGGATAACAATGCTTCACACTTGATTGTAACAGCGTAAAAGGCATGTGTGTGTGTGTGTGTATGTGTGTGTACCTGAGGGCGCCACAGTGCACAGCTGTGTGTGGAGGAACTGTAGCTGAGCCACGGTCAGTACAGAGTGGGGGGGGTTCTCCAGGGGGGGAGGGCGTGGCGGGGGAGGCTGGCTGGCCACCATGCGCAGGTCTCCGTTCAGATAGAAGTCGGTTGAATCCTGCAGGGAGGATTTTCTTTTTTAAATCCACGATTGAAACCAAAGAGGCCCCTATTTTACCACCAGTTACCACCATTACAAATGGAGCGTCCACCCAGATGTATGATCAACCAGCTACCAGCTTACCCAGTGGACTGTACCAACCGGTAAGCTGATCTACCCATCATACATCTGGGTGGACAGACGCACCCACGTGTGACGTCACTAGAGGGTAGATTTTGAAATGGCCTGTAATGGCTAATCAACATCACACCTGGTGGTAAAATAGGGTCCCTTTGAAACACTTGAAGACGTGCGCTTATATAGAGTATGATATATTGTTTATAAGGTAACAGATCACACACCAGAACCAGTTCACTGTGCAGTTGGGAGCCCAACTCGATGTGGTGACGCACCACCTCTGCTAGCCGGTCAACGCTGGAGGGAGAAAAAAGCAATGATTTTTTTTTTACCTTTAACCATAACCATGAAGCCCAGCCTGCAAAAACTGAATGGGAACATGAAGTCCTGAACACGACCCCACCTGTTCATCTGTGAGAGGTAGCGTGACGCTAGCCATTGGTCCATGCAGCCGAACGTTTCTTCTGCTTTCCTCTGAAGGGAGCGCACACTCAGCAGAGCACAGCCTCTCACCAGGCCGATACGGGTCTGAACCGCTTGCCCTACAGCACACATATACACACACACACACACACACACATGCACGCTCACACGCACATACGCACGCAGGCACGCGCCCACACACACACACCTTTAGGACACTTTACTTTTTTTTACTTTCTTTATGCCTGTTTGGCTTTGATTGTTAGAATTGTAAGGCACCCGCATGTTAATATGTGGTTGTGTGTGTGTGTGTGTGATTGTGTGTGTGTGTGTTTATAATTAATTGATAAGGAGTATTTGTATTGTGTGTGTGCATGTGTGCGCGTGTGTGTGTGTGTATTACCCTCGTGGCTGAGTGCATCTTTGAACTCCTTGCGTATCTTGGCGCGTATTTTTTTCTGACGAATCTCCTCTGAGCTCTCCTCCACGGGGGGAGGGGGGGTGGGCTCCGGGGGAGGGGTGGGAGGGGGACCTGGGGGATGTTGCATCAGGTACCGGAGGAGGAGCGAGGAGCGCCAATAAGTACACAAACATCATCCTCTGTTGCGGTAAGCTGGGCCTGGGGTGTGTGTTTCAGTCTAATACAGTTGCTCTACCATACTATATATATAATATAGTACATATTCAGCACTGCTGGTTGAGAGAGAGAGAGAGAGAGAGAGAGACAGGGGACGACTTACCTTTCTTCTTGGCCGACGTCTTCTTGACCTTATCTTTCGCTGTGCCTCTGGCGGAGGCCCGGGACGACTTGTTCCTCTCCTCCTCCTGTTTCTGGGTCTCCTCGGCCACCTCCGCCTTTTTGTGGTGAACTTCCACAGACGCCTGCTCACACTGGTACACAACACACACACTGATGTGGAAGCCAACACAGAAACAGCGTATCTTGCCCCACACAAGCTCACACTCAGGCATAGACACACTGGCAGTTAGTTATATGTCCTGCAGACATTATGTGTAATTACACACACATGCACACACACACACACACACACACACATTACCAAGTTCTTGATAGCATCAAGTGCAGCTTGATAGACGTCAGAGATATGTTTTTCATGTGATGTCTAGATGAGAGACAGAGAGGGGGAGAGGTGCTTTAGTACCTGTAACTACACCACAGCATGTTTCTGAGTGTCACAGTTATATTCATTCACTATGTTTGCCCATTGCTCTAATATTGAGTTGTTTAGTTTCGTCCTTTAGTCCTTTAGTCCTTTGTTTAATTAATTGCACCAGTGTCACCTACTGAATTGCGCTCACCTGTGTCTATATATTAAGTCAGCATTTTTTGTGTTTTTCTGTCTGTACGTCGGGTCAGTCACTAATTTAGGTTTTTCTGTTTTCTGTCTGCTTATTTGTGTGTTCCTGCCTCGTTTCAAGTGTCTTCTTTTGCCTGATTCTAACCAAGCGTATGGATCCAAGTCCTGAAATCTATTGAAGAGTCCAAATAATAGGCACGTTTAGTGTAAGATAATCATCCCAGAAGTAAGATGGTCTCACCTTGTCTGGCTCTCCCTGTTGTAGGTCCCCACCAACACTGGGCTCTGTAACAACACAACCTCTGCCAAGGAGGGGAATACTGGCAGAGACAAGAGGGTCTGGGATCAGGAACAGAGACAGCTGGAGCTAGTGTTATGTGACAGTGCTAACGGATGAAGCTAGTGTTGTATGTGACAGTGCTAACTGATGAAGCTAGTGTTGTATGTGACAGTGCTGACTGATGAAGCTAGTGTTATACAGTATGTGACAGTGCTTCCTTACACTTGTGTTTTCCTCTGCTCTACTCGGTCATCCTCTGTTCCACTGGCTCTCTGGGTTGCTTGGTCAGCACTGAATGGAGAGAGTACAGGTGTGTCATATACATCAAACCAAGATGTCACTGACAGGCTGGACTCCAGCAAACATGACATCACATCAACACAATGATAGGCTGTGTGTGTTTGGCGGGGCGCGGTGCACCACGGTGAGACAGGGCTGTGGGTGCTTGCCTGTTTCCCCGCGGGGGGACCGTGTCCTGGGAGTCTGTGACATCCAGCAGGGGCAGACAGGTGAAGTGAGTAGGCGGGCCCGGCGGCCCGGGCCGGGACATGCCCAGGTAGTAGCCCTGCAGCATGGCCAGTGTGTCCTGGAAGCGGTCCAATTCCACCTGTATGACAACACATCTAATTCACTATACTATGATGTTAATTAGCCATGATGTAATGCAATATGGCGTGAGAGAGACCTGCATGAGTGTAGCATAGTGATTCTTGAGGACAGCCATGTGGTCCTCCAGCCAGCCGTTCTCCATCAGACTGCTCTTCTCTTGGCCGTCCTCTTCTCTACGCTTGTCACTAATGTCCCACAGGCGTTCTCGCAGGTCCTACACGCGGTTATAGGGGCGGGGGGAAAAAATCTATTCATCATGTGATTGTCGGGATTCTTTACTTCCGCAATACTTGTATGGTTGATTCAAAAATGTAAGCCAGAAATGTCATTTGTAATGACAGAATGACAGAAAATGTTTAATGGTACCAGCTAGCAGAGGGCGCTACAGTGTATTTGCCTGTAGTTGATTTGCATCAACTGTGCTCTGTTCTGTTGAGCCACTTTCATATAAAAATGAAAACATGGTGGACAGTGGACACTGACAGACCTGTAGAACCCGAACCCCAACTTTAAACCCATACGTTAAACCATAAAATGTGCTTACGTCCTCTACTGGACCGTATTCTACTGTAGCTACTTACGTCCAGTCTCTGGTGCAGCTCTGCCTTGGTGTCTGCGTCGGCTCTCATGTCTTCAGGGACGCTGTTGAAGTCCTGCTGCCACTGGCTTACAAACTCCTGATTCAGGTCTGGGCGACCCAGGTAATGCTTGTACTCCTCTCTACAGACCCAAGACCAAAACCAGTGGGGGGAATATAGGGAGAAAATCATACTCAGTATTATTAGTATTTTGATTCTATACCATATACCATATACCGACATCTCAGCTCAGTGAATACATTCAGTTCTAACTATGGCATAGGAACAATGGCTTTATTTAGGTTACTGTGGTTGACTGTAATTCAATTCAGGCAATGAATTACCTGAGCTGCTGCTTATGATGATCAAAATAAAAAACACTGCATGTTTAAAATTGAGTGGAGCGGCTTTTTCAGCCATACAATAATGATTCGCTTCATCGCAGTAGTAGCGCAGCTAAGGAGGACCTATATCGAAATCAAAAGATCACTCATCCACTAAGCACCTGATATTGAACAGGTGGCGGATGACGATGTCTCGTTCGGTGCGCAGGTTCTGAATCACAGTTTTGATGTTGCTCACGTATGACTCACACACGGTCTCCCAGTAGAGGAGCAGGGAGCCTGAGATCTCCTGGGGGGGAGGAGAGAGAGAGAGAGAGAGAGAGAGAGAGAGAGAGAGAGAGAGAGGGGAGACAGGGGGAGTATGATGTGGAAACAGCTCTTCCAATAATATACCAGTAATATATGCTCCAGTAATTTATCTTTTTAGTACTTCCAGTTCCTCATCTTACAGCAGTATATTTACTCCCTCTGCTACTCCCTAGCCCTGTCCATTAATAACACTAAACTACCCACAGGTGTCTCCCATTCCCTCATCAGTCCTTCTGTCTCTATAGTCTTTATGTTTCCCCTTTAGTGGCTAGTTCGGCACGTGTGTTTCCCTCGAGCATTTTATCTCAGGCATAATAAGCACCAGACAGTGAGACTGAACAGAGGTCCTACCAGCGGCAGGCCTTCCTCTACGTAGACCCAGCGGGCCAAGCCTGGACGAGGGGAGCCCCGGTCCGTCGGGCTGCCGGGCTCTCGGTCCGGGTGGAAGGATAAAGAGGCTGTTCTGGACCGCCCTGTCAGTCGGCCAGAAGAAAAACAAAGGTTCAGTTACAATGGGAAATCAATTAATTGATGAATAAACTTAACAAATAATTACATTTTATAAAGATGATCATGTTTATTTATACTTATTTATACTATACTCATGTACAATTATTACTATAATACTATTTTCTGCATCTTCTGAGGTTGTCACTGAGGTTAGAGATCTTTTCTGACAAACGATGACGCAGATATTCTTGGTTGAATATGTTGAGCACATCAACCGGTTGAGTGAAACTAACCTGAGGGTGAACCTGACTTCGTGACCCTACGACTGACATGAGCCTCTATGTTGTGAGAGACATAAGGGAGAGAGAGTGATACAAAATATACTGGGTACTGTCTGTGGAATTGCTAAGAAGACATAATTGCTAACTAAGAATATATTTTTACCTTAACTGTTGTTTATAACTTTCAATTATCTTTCAATTAACATTCAATGAATCATTTAATAGAATTATTTCATTAAATAGTGACATTTCTTTTAATAAATAACAAAAATTTGAGACGATTCCATGAGAGTAATTATATTACTATATAACCCCAAATAACCGCATAATGCTTGGAGGTATTAATACAATACATATTTTTCAGCACAACTGGAATGCCAGTGAAGATGTGTGGTCCAGTGGCTGTCCCACCTCTGGGAGACTGTGCACCTGAGCGGTCCACTGTGGGGTCCTGATGTGGGGCCGTCGCTGGGCGAGAGGACCCCGGAGCTCCGCCCGTGTCCAACACTGGCTCAACGACAGGAGTGCCAAGAGGAATTAGGTACATAAGATATGAGAATGGTTACCGTTTAAACTTTCACTTATCAAATCTTCTTACATTCACATTTAACTAATGTCGTATCCAGCAGCCCTATTAAAGTGTTATAGCACAACTTCTGGGGCGAGACAGCACAGAGCTGGGGGCCGGAAACCAAAAAGTGCAAGGGTTGGAGCGACGCCTTGTTTCCTGTTTTGTTACGAAGACATTCCACCGAAGAAAAACTCAGACAGGGATTTTAATAAGTGTATTTCTACAGTGGCCAGGCGACACAGTGTTAGTTTGAAACCTTTCCAGACACTTTTTTTTTTACAGTTTACTGCTGCTGGCTCGAGTTTGTGTTTGCTAATTACGCGCTTACAAATCCCCGCCTCCAGCAACATGATTGGTCAAAACAAATCTGAAGCAAAAAAAAGCGAAACGCCCCGTTCGCCCAGTTTGAGCTGGTCTGCCATCAGCCTTGGATATTAATCTAAAGTCTGATTTGTGAGACTAACATTGAACCGCATGGCTGCTATTTGCCATAATCAGGCAAAGTTAAGTAAATACGGTACCTTTTGGTTTCTTTATCACTGCCTCTTTAATGACAGATTCCACACGGCTGAAGAGCTCGTCCTCGTTCATATCTGCATCCAAACGGACAAGGATGCCTTGATTTCCACCGTACCACTTATCCAGTTTGGACCAAGTGTTCTGGAACGCAGCGATGCTGGAGGAGGAGATGAGAGGTGAGAAGATGAGAGGACATGGATAGACCAGACCAGACCAAATAGCCTATACCATTCCAGGTCCGGTACACAGCCCACATTTTTTCCCCGTCTCTCACCCGTGTTGTATTTCTCCCCTCCCCACACTTGTATCTGTGGTGGGGAATGCTGCAGCTCCAGTGTCTGTACATCCGCCCAGACCAGGGGCAGTAACACCAGGGTCTGGGTGACCCTCAGGAGTAGCGGTAGGAACAGCTACAGGGCTACTGGTCTCTACAGGGTCCTCTTTGATCGTCGGGGATGCAGATCTCTCCACTGTAGGGGGCAGGGCTGCCACCTCCACACTCTGTGAAACCCTCTCCCCGCCACCTTGATATACATGAAGGAAAAAACACAATACCATGCACAGCTCACTCTGATATAACAATATCAACACATACAGCAAAAACAATCTTCTGTGCATGCATTTCCCTACAGGGATTCATTCTAAGTCTATATCTTCTTCATTCTTCCTCACACACACACACACACACACACACACACACACACTAGCATGACCCACGGCTTCGATGGACAGCACGACCGAGGACGACGTCATCAGGCACGTCCAACAGCAGAACCAGGTCCAGCACCGGTGCGGGGGGCGGCCGCTTTTTGGGCGCGTTTGGATCGAGCGCCAGGTTGGCCGCTACGCTGTTCTTCCCCCGGCGAGAAGCTCTGGTGTCAGCAGGTACCGAGTCGTTGCCCCCCAGCGCCCGCTCCAGCAGCCTGGCCTGAGACGCGGTTGCTGGGAAGCCATCCAGGGTCCACCCCGACGCCGCGGGGACCCGCCTCAGAGGACGGACAGACAGAACACAGGAGAGCAGAAGACAAGTGGAGAGGAGAGTGTAGCGTTATCGCATCAAGTCTGCTGTACAATCTGTAGCGTTGTGCGTATGCCAACCAGCTGACAGCTAACGCAGTCCAATCTAGGACATGAGTGATTTCCTGGGGTCACCTGATGGCCTCCACCATGATGTCCACCAGCAGTCCATCGGGGACGGCTCCCCCTGTCCTCAACACCTGGTCCACAGCTGCCCCGTGCTGCGCCCTCGCCGACGACTGAGACAGGGTTAGGATCAGATAACACGTTGTGTGTAACACATCACGTAAGACGTCACGTCGCACCACGTTATGCCATTTAGCCGATGCTTTTATGTAACACTCGAGCGCATGTGTTGAGCAGAGACTGAACTCACCTCCCTCTTGGTCACCTCTTGTTGTGGGTCGAGTGCTGAAAGTAAAAACGAGATTTCTTGGTGTGAGAATTGAGAATTGTGTGTAATGTTTGGAGAATAGAAGATAATCAAGGGTCCAAAACTAACAGATGCCACAAGCCAATGGCTGATAGATTTGACCATTTGGCAGGTAAAGATAATGAGTTAAAAACTAATGAGGAAATTGCGGACCCTGAATAGAATAGAACAGAATAGACACCCACCAGCATCTATGGATGTGGAGGACTGCCCCTGTGCCTCAGCGACCTCATCCTGACTGTCTATAACAGTAGGACTCTCCCCGCCACCGGAAACCTGGACACAATTTGAGGACACAAGTTGAGGTGAGGTTAATAGTGAGGATACCATTATCTCATCATCTTTACATAAAGGGTGCATTATTATTCATACATGGGTGGTGGGAAATAGCCATTCGGATATATACAAATATTGTACAAACACATATTACGGACGATATTCTAACTAACTAGAGACTAACCTTCTCTTCGCTCTGGTGAGCAAGCAGGGCCTCTTCCATCAGTGTGTCAGGTGATATGACATGGATACCATGTACTGTGGACACACACACACACACACACACACAGACATGCACACACACACACATCACATTACTATAGATACTGTAAACTTGTTTTCTTCACACACACACACACACACACACACACACATGCAAGCAGGTAGGCAGTCAGGCAGGCAGGTGGGCAGGCAGGCAGGGGATGGATGTACCTTGGGCCAGCTTGGCCAGACAGGTGCTCTTCCCAGAGCAGGGCTTGCCCAGGACACAGGCCTTGAGGGTGAAGTGAGGGAAGACGGGGGGCGGTGTCGCCGGACGGGGCGCGTGGACCATGTTCTTCAACCGCAGGACCACGTGTCCCAGAATGCTGTTGTTGCTTGGGGGACGTTTAGCCTCCCCTGCCTCCTGGGGCCACGCCCACTCGCCCGCCATGTTCTAGCACACAAGGCAGAGTGGTAAGACGAGGTGAGAGCCGAGGAGCTCTGAGACCATTGACACAACAAAGGTACAATTTGTTCGAACCAGCAGTTTTGGTGGCAGATGACGCACCTCGCTGCAAGTGTTAAGACTTTAATAATGTCTTGAGTCTTCAGAAAAGTGATTTATATTACTCATATCAAATGAACAAATGCATCGGCGGATGGACGCCACCTCTAACTCACAGTGTAGTCCTCGTAGTCCTGAGCATTGAGGAGCTCCTGTTTCTCCAGCTCCACGGGGTCTAGCTGGACAGACGGGGAGCCCGGGTCCGGGTCTGGGTCCACTGGCCCGGGGTCGTAGAGGGGAAGCCCACACAATAGCAGCTCCTTCCACTCCCTCATCAGCTTGCCGGGGATCATCCTGAGGGAGGCATGAGCAAGGGCAGGGAACAACATAGCTGTGATGTGGATTTAATAGCTAACGGGAATACTCAATGATACTTGTTTTATAGTTGTGAATGAGCGAAAGTTAATATGTTACATGAGTGATGGGAGACTCATTTTGTTTCTCCCCACCACTACTCTCAGGATTTCTATCAAAATATAGCTGTGAGTCATCTTCCTGCATTTGTCCATTGTGAAATGGAAAACCTGAGGAAAAAAAAACCATTCAGTTTTGTGGAAACCAGTAACCTATTTTGTATATGTATAAAACAGAGGTTGCCAGGATAGAGTTTATGCACTGAGACTACTTTGTCTTAATGGTGGGCGTAGCGGGCCTCATAACTACCACAAACTGCCGGTGGTTTTATTAGTCATGTAATCACCAAGCACCCCCATTTGTATGTGTATGCAAGTAACGGTATGCAATAATACAGGTTAATCGCTTGTGTCCAACAGAGTTGAAAGATTTAAAGAAGCAGACAGAATGGAGAACGCACCTATTTTTATTTCACACCAGTACAACTTACCATACCAATTATTTAAGTCAGTTTACAGTTTACATTCTATGTCAAGTGGAAAAGTCATGAGAGTTTATTAAAATGCTTTGCGATCCTGTTAATACAGAAACATATAGAGAAAGAAAGAGCGACCGAAAGAAGGAAAGATGACGAATAATATCCATGGTTGTATCTTTGAAGTTGAAGGTACCACAGGTTACAGTACAGTACAGAAATACAGATTAGAGTTTGTGAGTGACGTACTTCCCGGTAAGTAGACGGTACTCCCCAACCTTGGTAGCCAAGTCCACTATCTGAGCCAAGACTTCCAGGCAGCTCTTACAGTGCTTGTTGTGCCTGTGCTGGGCCCGCTCAGCTGCCATCCTGCTATGAAGCTCCATCTGCCTCCTGACCTCATCAGCTCCATCCAGTTGAGCCTGCTGAGCCAAAGCCTATATACACCAGGCCTCACAATGAGTGGAACGACCATCGCAGCTTTGATGTGCCATATAGTACAACGTTTTCTCTTCACATGGTGTCAAATGTTTTATGTATCCTACTTCACATATCGCACTGTATGTTTGCCACAATCTAGTACCGTGCGTGTCTGTGGTTTGTCCGTGAAAATTAGACCAAAGCATTTTTTTTTCGTTTTAATTGGAGATATGACGAATATCTAATTTGAGATTTGGGAGTTTGAAGAGTTCTGTTGTGACCACTATTCATGTTACACATTTCACAACTTCGACCAACGACATTACTTTAGTAATACCACATCATCGTCTATTACATATTAATACTACCGGTATGTTAAGTTTAGAACATCAGAATACCCCTTTCGCCTACCAAACAATCCAATTTCTGCATGCATGGTAAGTGTTAATAATGACAGACTAACACGTCAATAACTAAGGTGCTGTCGATATGTAAGGCACTGATTCTGCTGCTCAACACAAACAATGGAGAAGACACCTATACATCTATACATATACATGTCCTCTCTGATTTCTTCAACACATTTAAGCATATACTAGCACTTTGTCTCCTAGCACTACCCCCTCAAACTCATACCCTAGCCCACTCCCTCCCTTGCTTAAGCTGACTAAAGTGGCTCTGACTATATAGAGTCCCATCCCTGCTGTTCTTGAGGACTTCATGGATGGGCCCGAACCCAATACCTGCGGACAAGGGTTTTCTTCTCTAGTGGAACATTAACCCTACAGAGCCAGGGACAAGTAACCTCCTAATGTTGTTAGGAGGTCACTGAGATATTTTTTTAAGCCAAGTACCCCTTTCACCAGCACAAAACGTTCTTGGGCGGGACAGAAATTTAAATAAATATAAATAATGTATGTGCATATTATGTGGTCAACGTGAACATTAAATGGGTGCTGCAAATACTTGGGCTTCACTTATGATTTTTGTAATTCATTGGAAAGACTTACAGAACCTGTACATTAGTATTCAGATACACTTCACATTTCCATTTTCCAAGTACCCCCTGCGGTCCTTCAACGTACCCCTAGGGGTACGCGTACCCCCATTTGAGAAGCACTGTCCTAATGCAACTGCTGTGGCTACGGCTAGCTAAGCAGAGAGCTGTGTGCTTCCTGCTTTTTTTCCCCTTCTTCTTCTATCTCACCGCCTCCCTCTCCAGGGCCTCCAGGAAGTCTCTCCCCCTCTGCTCCTGGTACTGCCGCTCCCGGAGGAGCCGGTTCTCCCGCAGCACCTCCTTCTGGGCGCGGACCTGGAGGAGTTGCACTGCCAGCCGCCGCTCCTGCTCCGTCTGCCGGGTCAGCCGCATCACCAGCTGCTCATCACGCAGCGCATCCTGGTGGCGGGGGGGGGAGGTGACGGATTGGTTGATGTGGTCCATGGATAAAGAGACACGAGATATCATGTCAGAGAGTGGTTAGAGAAAGTTTCATTCGTCGAGCTCCTAAAAACATCACACACACACACACACACTCAATATAAGTACATATTAATTAATAATATGCATCTGATCCCATCCCAACCACAGGACGCAATGGAAACGCAATGCAAAAATCTCTCTCTCTCTCTCTCTTGCAATGGCGAAATGATTGCTGAACTGCCAATAAAGTAATCTTATCTTATTTCTGAGTAAACCGAAGACATATGCAGATGAAAGATTCATCATCCAATTTTTCATCCAATTCATCTAATCTTTTCATAATTAAAGACACATGGGAACCTCTGGAAGTAGAAGACACATTCTTGACCTTTTGTTAAAGTACTCTTTTGCGTAATAAAAACCTTTTGATTTACAGTTGTTAGCATGTGCGGTCTCCCTTTTTGTTGCGGCCTGGAGTGTGGTAACATAGGGGACCTTTAAGGGCTATAAAATGGACTTGACTTGATATGAGATCACCTGTTGAGTTTCGTGGGCCTTGAGTTGCTCCTGTAGAAACCTGCTGCGGCGCTTCTCCCTCTGCTGGCACGAGGCAGTGTCCTCCGCCAGCCTCTGTCTGATTCTCTGCACATACTCACTGTTGGACTGCAGCACCAGCTCGGCCCCGCCCTCTCCGGGAGCATTCTGGCCAATAGACTTGTGGCTTCCTGTGAGGGTCTTGTCGCTGGAGAAATAAAGAGCATTCATCATTTGAACAATCAAGAAACTGCCATATTAACAGTGAATTGTTTTGTTTTGCTCTTACCTTGCGGAAAAAGAGAAGTCTGAAGTTCCAAGTGCCTTCCTGTTTTTCTCAAACTGGGCGATTTCAGCTCTCACCTGCTGCATAAAAGACAGGGTGTTACTGCACTAAACTGTGTCTTGCGTTGGCATATCCTTCACTGGTGTCAGATGTTAACCAGATGTTGGTGGAAACACCACCACCATGTATTTCTATTTTAAAACTAGAGGATGGAAAAATCATGCTTGAAGACTTGAAAAAGTTTTTTTTGTTTGTCAAACAAGCTAACCTGTGTTTGCTGTTCCCTGCGCAGATGCTGCTGTTGGTGCTGTCTCTGCAGTAGTTTGTTAGCTGAAGGCTTCGGCACATGGACGATGGACGCCTGGATACGAGCCATCAGCTCAGTCTGTTTTCGACGCGATAATCGTAGCTGTAGGGCATTGACACAGGGAGCTCAACCTCAGCTAATGGTAGCAATTTCGGGTTTGAGTTCCCTATTGTGAAATCAAAACACGTAAACAAGTAAATTGATATGCATTTTGTCCCTCCTGGGTTGCCAATGACCTTTTCCATGTCCTTCAGTCTCAACTCCTCCTGGACCAGGAGTTTCCTCTGCTCCTGGAGCAGCTGAGCCATCTCTGACCTCTCCTTCAGCTGGCGGGCCTGCTCCTCGTAGCGCTGGGACAGCTTGTGGAGCTTCAGCTCCGCGTCGCGCTTCCCCGCCATCCCTAGGGGGCGCTGGGGAGTAGAGAGAATGGAAGAGAAGATGGACAGCATCATATAGCTTTTTCAGACCTGTGGCCACTCAAACAGCTTTGCAATTATTGTCTCACATCGACCCATTCATACACCGACGGTGGTGTCAACCGTGCAATGCAACAGCCAGCTTGTTGGGAGCAGTTAGGGTGAGGTGACTTGCTCAGGGACACCTCGACACTTAGCCAGCCGGGGATCGAACCAGCGACCTTCCGGTTGCCGGACAACAAGCTCTAGCTCCTTAGCAACTGAAGATAATAGAATGGTTATGGAATGGTGTTTTTTGGTATCATTAGTACACATTTTACACACATGCTTTAATGTTTATGTAAAAACTAACTATATATTCATATCATATTGTTTATAACAACGTTTCATAAGGCAGAAAAGAGTGCAATTATTATGATGTTTGACTCCCAGCCAAAAGGTTCAAACCCCAGTGTCAGAGATGCCTAGCCCCCTAGATGAATCTGAATTCACTGAAAGTTAAAGCAGACAAAGTGTCTGCTAAAATAACTACATAGTAAATAACTACATTGACAATGAGTAATATTGCAGAGTAATATTGCAGAACATAATACTAACACACTGATATGATATGGTGGACACACAAGTGTGTTTGTTTAGCATTGACCCATAGCAGCAATGACCACTTTTGTCAATCCTCTTGACTTGATTACAAAGCTATAATCTGTTGCCAAGAGACCAACGACAGAAAGACAAAAACACAGATAAAACACACACACACACCCACACCCACATCCACACACACATGCGCGCACGCACACCCACAATACACACACAAACACACATGCACACACCCACCAGCGGGGCTGCAACAATTAAGACGATAAAATCGATTAGTCGATCGACAGAAAATGAATCGAAATTATAATCGATTAACTGTTTAGGTCATTTATCAAGTACAAAAACCAAACATTTCCTCAGAAATTCTTTGGTTTGGTTCATGGGTCATTATAAAAGGAACACATCACTTTGGACTCCAGTAACTTCCCATGACACCTTCTAGACTAAATGATTAATCGAAAAAAAGGATGCTAGATGAAGTTGCATCCCTAGATGTACACGTGCCGGCTTTTCCCTCACATGATCTGAGGAGACCTTCTCTTTTTTGTGCAGGCGGGGCACACCGGCGGTGGGCTGCATGGCGTCCATGGCCGCCGTCTTCTTCTTCTTGGTCCTGTGCTGCAGCAGGACGTAGAGCTGGTAGAGCAGACGGGTGGCGGCTCCCTGCTGCTCCTGCATCAGAGCCTGGGCGGCGTTGTGGTCCAAGGGGACGCCCAGCAGATGGAGGGAGGCCTGGATGCGGCTGAAGTTGTTCACCTTGGAGGTGGAGATGCTAGGGGGAAGAAAAAAACACAAGAGCACCACATTGTTGACATTAGTTTTTTGGTTTTTTGTATGTATTTCCAATGATGTGGCAGTAGTCATATACTCACTTGTCCTTTATGAACATGCTGAAGTCATCTTGCAGCTGGTGTTTATGAAGGACTTCTCCAAAAAGGTAGCCGCTGGAGAAATCCTTGGAAAATGTATTTGGCTCTATAAACAGGCAACAACACAGCAACTTATATTATTTTGGTTTTGACCATGACGTTTTTTGTGAGCTTGTACATTTTTAATTTTAACACCTATACATGCTTTCATCCATGTCGTATTTTGTATTGTCAAATCTCGCGAGAACCGCAAACCCAATACAAAAAAAAAAACATTCATTAAGCTAACGACAAGCTAGTTTATGGCCCGCAAAACTCTTACCAACTGTTTTCGATAACCGGACCTCGTTGTTCAGCCACCTGCATAATATATCCGACATGTTTTGTTCCGCGTTAGTGTCGTCCTCCCGCAGTTTAAATCACACTATGCGTCTAAATGGAGATCTAAAGAGGTTCTCCCTCTGGCTCCAACGGTACGGAGCCAGCGGGCGGGTGCACGTCCCCGGAGCGTCGTTGCCATAGCGACGCACCAACACCATGAGCGGATAAAAAAAGACGTGTGAGGTGTGTAAGCATGATGACACATCCACGGTAAGCCTATATATATATATATATATATATATATATATATATATATATATATATATATATATATATATATATATATATATATATTAAATACTATAAAAAAATACATATATATATATATATATATACTTTTATTTATGTAGTTTGTTCATATATATATATATATATATATATATATATATATATATATACAATAAAAACAAATACATATCTTTTTTTTCCTCCTCATCTCAATGCAACTACCTTGTCTTTGGTATTCATGGGAAAAATTGTGATCATCATGATGGATAAACTGTGCCATAAACGTACTTCATCAAATTGATGAAGGTGGTCATTTGTACAGCGCGACAATATACATTTTAGAAGTGATGATGACGATGACGATATTTTCAACAACTTTATTACAGGCAGCATTGTGTTATGCGTGTTTACAATTAGTGTTTTTGTCAATGAATAGTCTTCTTCTTTGGAAGAAATTAAGTATTGTGTGCCATCCACTCAATTCCACAACTAAATATGCATGGAAAAGCATTGTCAGCAATTTAAGCAATCAATCGAGTAATACATTTTCATGTTGTCATGTTGTTATACATTAGTAAAGGTAAGCATTAAGCACAGCAATAGCACACAGTAAAACCTGTTAAATACACTAGGTGTTTCCACCAATAGATAGTAGATACGTTTATCCATGCAAAATGTTTAGTTAAAAGATCCAGGGCTGGACTAAAAATCACCCGATATACTGTAGTGTTATTAACATGATTTCTCTAGGAGTTGGTTTTGTGAAAGATAAAAGATTAACACTTGGACA
Organism: Merluccius polli; assembly: GCA_030340625.1. NCBI lineage: Eukaryota > Metazoa > Chordata > Actinopteri > Gadiformes > Merlucciidae > Merluccius > Merluccius polli. The sequence goes on along the minus strand of JAOPHQ010005822.1, from coordinate 14,042 downwards.
CCTACAACAGAAAAGTTGTTTTTTAACATTTATCTAAACAAACTTGGACTGGACATAAACTTGGATTATTTAAAAGAATCATTGAACAAGAAAAGAAGGTGCTTATTGTTGAACAAACAACATTAAAAAAATGTGTTAACACATAGCATTCATAAAGTCCATTATCCAAAGTCCTATTTGGTAGGCAAAACTTAAAAATAATTTCCTACCCTTTCTATTAAACTGACCACTGGAAACAAACTGCCCAAATAATTGGACTTTTGCAGGCAAGTGTATGAATACAGGTATCATAATCAGATTAGTATACAGGAGGAGTACCATATATATTTGGTAGTAATAGTTGTTCACGTCACAGTAGAATTATTTAAAGCTCGACGGCCAGCCCTGAATCAAGCCAGGGCCAAGTTTCTCTACTTATCTTTACAAAATGACATTTCCAAACCGGACTGTGGTTACAGATTACCAATAACAATACTCTGTCACCATAACAGACAAAACTCGTATGAAAACTCAAAGGTTACATTCAATGGCCCACCCCTAAACACACTCCTAACGTCCCTAAATGTGTGACCCTGAAGCACTGCAAATCCACATCCCATGTGCAAGTGCTCCAGGCTCCTTCCTAATCTACTGAATACTGGCCTTCTCAAAGTCATTAGTGTCATGAATATTATACTAGAACAAGTATGCACAACATGGAAAATATAATTTGAAACCAATTCAATTCAATTGCATTACATTAAGATCCATCGGATCTTAATTCATCTCTACATATCATTATAGTGATAAGTCGTTATTATTCATCATTTCCTTTAGCATTTGCAGTGCAGCATAGACAACAAAGGATTCATGAATGGAAGCTCAATGTGTAACAAGGCAATATAGTCCTCTGACTGGAATTTGGTAAACAGCTTTTATACAGGCAACTTTAATCATCAATTTATTTAAAAAAAAGATATGATAACATTGAGATATTAATGCAATAAATGTAACTCAACCATATTTAAAACAAAAGGAACTCATAAAGCAAGCAAACAACAAGAATGGTTGCTCTTGTTGTTCATTTGTTTGAGTGAGTGGTATCTAGATAAACTTCTTCAGTTTCAAACACTTTTAACCAAATACACAGCAAACAAAATGTACATTTACCATGGATTCCTGTTCATTCATGTGGTAGCTTATATCAGTGTTTTCATGTTAGGCTGTCTGCCCTGAAAATGTCAGACCATACGAGAAAAGCAACCCTGTATTATCTGTGTGAAAAATAGTCACAAATTGTGTTCATCTGTGTATAGCTCTCATCACAAAATATCTATCTATTTCTTGTTTGGTGCGGTCAGCAACTAGGGTCCATGTAAATTATCTTTCCACATCGGACCAGATGTGCATGTATCCCTCTTGCTGGGGTGTGATGTGAAATGTTCAGGAAGGCGGCCAACCTCTCCACACACACGACCGTCCATTTCAACAGCTTTACATCAACAGGACATTTTGCATTCTTCTCCCAGCACATGGCATCCCGCACAACATCCCATCCAAAAATCCTCTAAGAGGGGCCCAGCACAAGCAGTGTTTAGTGTTTTTACGTGTTAGTGTTCTTCTCTGGTTGATTCAGTTTTTTTTTTTGTGTGTCTTTAGTGTTATTTTGTTTGTGTCAAGTCACTCTGTTAGAATGATAGTGTTTTCTTTTGAACATTAAAGTTAACATCGCGAGAATCTGCACTCATTGAAATGAAACATTCAAACGAACACTTGGCTCAAGCACATTAAATGACACTGCGAAATGCCCATCTATTCATGCCGTCGCTACATTATTCACCGAATGTCAAAAGAAAGGGAGTGCACGAAATCTGCGAGTTCAGTGTGACGCAACGTGAAATAATGTTGCACAATAGAAATGTAATACAGCAAAGACACCTTCCACTTGGGAAAGCAAAAGTAATTTCAAAACAGACAGACAAACGGGACCACTGTGGGTGGAACAAAACCAATCTTTCCATGTTTAAACTGTTCATATTAGTATAGGATGAGCCCATTTAGACTGGATTTCTTTGACAAAGCAAACGGACAATGTCGCCAGCTTGAAGCTGTGAGTGAGTATTTCAGGACTTTGTGGAGGACAACAGGTTGTGGAGCCAGGTGGTCGCCGAAGATGACCCCTCGCCCTCCGATCGCTCCTCCTCCTCCCGGGGCAGGAGGAACTGGGTGGAGGCCACCGAGGTGGGCGAGCCCATGGAGGGTGCTTCGATGCTGCCTTCGTCCCCCTCACCGGGGGAGTCCATTTGCCAGGAGCACTGCGGCTGGTAACACCCGAATGAGCCTTCCTTCGCAGGCAGGGGCTCTGGGAAAGACTGGGGGGGAGCCGCCTGGCCCGGGTCTTGGCCTGGCGCCGCAGGCTGAACCTGAGGACGGTAGCCTCCCGCTCCGCCCGCCAAAGCCACAGGGAAGTCCCCCTGCGGCGGCGGCGGCTGCTGCCCATCGTGCGGGAACGGCGGCTCGGCCTGGAAGTTGAGGGACGACCCGGAGGTCTGGATCCCCGTATACGTCACGTCGGTGCGCGCCGAATCCAAGGACGACGACGAGGACTCGGAGGAGTCCGGGTAACGCGGCCTTATGGGACGCTCGTCCACCACTTGGTTGTAATACCGTATGGTCATGGGCTCGTCCGTGTCGACCGGTTCGTCCCGGACGCCCTGCTCCTCGTCCTCGTCCTCCTCGGGAATGACGACTAGCTTCTCCTTGCTGGAGTCCCAGCCGGACTCCTCGACGATGTGCACCATGCTGTTGGCGTGAGGCTTCACGTCCAGCGGGCCCTAAACCAATCACGATGACACAATGACATTTCAGAGCTCCACAGTCACGACACATCAAGGGTTAAAAAGTAACTAACGCTGTATACAGTGACAAACAAATATGTAATAGAGTTTGAGGACGCCGTGTCAGGCGCCAGTAGACCTGGGTGTTTAACTGGCACTGTACCTGTGTTCTAGACCAATCACCGGTCACCTTGGGCTCAGGAATGTCTGGATAAAATGCTTTCTTCACCCTGGTGATGGAATGTGGAAATATTTAATAACAGAACATGACTTACAATCAATCAAAACAATCAATTTACAGGAATAATATTTTCTCCTCAAGCTTCCTGGCAACAGTAACTAGGGAGGGCAGGGTGAAGATGGCTGAGCAACACAACTGGAGAAGGGTGTCGACAACTCCCATTTCGCCCGAACTCACCATTTCCTTTTCTTGTAGCAGATAAAGAAGACAAGGAACAGGAAGCACGTCATGGTTCCCAGCGACACCAACATTTCTAAGAGCAACCAATCCGCTTTGAGGAGAGAAAAAAAGAGTGATCAAGACGGGAGATGGGAAGAGTGCTCATGGTCAACACACAATCTGAATAGCTGTAGAAACACTCTTGTTCGTTCTGAATGCTCCCTTTGGCATGCTTTCAACATGATTCCAGTACATCAGGTACATCCGGGCTGATACCATGTCTTGCCTAAACACGCCCTTGCTATGTCAAACAATGGGTCGATCTGCGTGTTTGAACAATAATTGGGTTATATGAAATAACTGGACTATCTAGTGAACACCTGAGCACACTGCGACGTCGCTGCAGCCGTCGGTTTGATATATACAGGGGAGGATTGCAAGTTGAAGCTCCCAAAATCGCCTGAGAAGGAAGAAAATAAAAAGGCTGTAGATGGTTTTGAATGAGCGACGTACTGTATGACTCCATGGTGATGGAGGTGGTGGACCCTGAGTCCTCCCCGGCGGAGGTGTAGGCCTTCACCGTGAACTTGTAGGAGCTGACGGGTAGATTCTTTACCGTGTAGCTGCGGCTGAGAGGGTCGCTCAATTTGGCTATGGGAAACCGGGAAAACGGTGGGGGGTGTGAGCATCTCCACAAAATATACCATTTGTAAAACAATGTAAATATCTATGTTGATCAAAACATTCAATAGGAGTAGGCCACCTTTAGCATTTTTTTGTGTGTGCGTGACATGTCCATCGGATTTTCAGGGACTGAGCTATTGTATACATTTCCCGATGGAAAACAACACCTTCATTTATTCATCCATATATTCTTGTAATATATTTAATCTTCTATATTCGACAAAAATATTGTTTCTCTAATCTGATCTTTGAGTGACAGTGTCTTGAGGAATACTAGACTGAAATCCACCTAATGAAGACAATATCAACCATATCAACCTTTGCCTTGTGTCTCACTGTAAGCGTCTTTGAGCACCTTGAAAAGCACTATATAAGCCAAACGCATTATTATTATTGGTAGTATTAGTATTATTACTACATAACGTTGTTTGCTATCCAAACAACACTGCCATGAATGAGCTCTTGTGCATGCAGTGATGGACTGAAACAACGTGATGTTTACCAATGAGCTTGAGCTGGGGGCCCATATTGAGGTAAACGCGGTAGCCCAGGAGGTAGCCTCTCCGGTCGGCCAAACGGATCTCACGCCAGGTCAGCTGGATGTCAGAGTTGTCCTGATTGGTCATCAGGTTCGGGACAGAGCGTAAGGGGACTGCGGCAGCACACAGGAATGCAGAGGAAGGGAGGGGGGGGGGGGGGGGGGGGGGGAGGGGGGGGGAGGGAGAGAGAGAGAGCGAGAGAAGAGAAAGGAGGACAGTCAATTTTATTTTTATAGCACATTTCATACAACAGGCATAGACTCACTGTGTTTATACATGACACAAACATAAGATTAAAACATATATATAAAATATAAAGGTACACGCATAAAAACATAAGATAGGATAAAAAAAATAGGAAGGTACTACAATAAAAAGGGACACTGTTGTAGCAGACCTGAGTTCATGTGGTAGAGAACTCCAGGGAGTAGTAACCGTTGAAAAAAACACAACAAGTATTTTGCAATCAAGAGGAGAGGAAGGAGTATGTTCGGTACGTGCGCTGCTCACCCAGCTCCTGCATGTATCCCTCCCAGCGCTGCAGCAGCGCTGAGGCGTGGGGGGAGCAGCTGTAGAGGGAGATGCTGTACAGCACACCGGCCTGGAGGGTGTCTACGCAGAACACACACACAAACACACACACACACACACACACACACACACAAGATTACTAATCACCGGGGGGCCGTGACCACAGACCATGACCCAATGAACTATTCTTCTTAACTCTTTCACTTCCTCTTTTTAACCACACATATTTATGACTTTTCTCACATGCAATGTACTGACACCTGACATTCTCCTCGGGTACTCCTAAAGAGATCGTTATGAATGGATAACGGATAATAATTATTAAATAGCTGCCTTGCCATCTGCAGAACAAGGGCCAGACAGCATGACAGCTCATCCATTGGAGCGTCAGTTGTGCGTATCTCACTTATGTTCAAAAGCACCGCTGTCAGCTCAGGCATTTCCAGCCACTGTAGTATTGATGTGGGTACCTGGTGCTATGGAGACGTTGGTGGTCCCGGCGCCCACCTGGGTCCAGCTGACAGGGCAGCGGTGCAGGCAGGAGGCGTCCCGCCACTCCACCACGTAACCATTGCTGGCGTTGGCGTCGCTGGCCCAGGACAGAGAGAAACCTCCGTCCGCGCCCACCACTCTGGACACAGTGGGGGGCTCCACATCTGAGGAAAGAGAGGCGAAGGGGGGGTTTAAAAATCACAGCATTTTCCACTTTTTTTCCATTCCGTTAAATCTCTTTTTTCTGTCAATGTGAAAGTAAAACAAAGAAACGGCTTTTGGCCAAATATTTCACCAAGCACATTCAACCCACTGACACACAAACACTTGACACTTGGACCGACCTACCTGACAAAAGTTGAGGTATGACAACACTTGCAGGCGGTGACACACCGGCCGCGTTCTTGGCCTTGACGGTAGCAATGACCTTGCCAGCGGTGGCCATGTGTGTGAGGTTGATGGGGTGTTCGTTGATGCCGGGGAGCACGGTCTCTGTGTGCTGCACTTTGTCCTCTGGGCTCCACAAGGTCAGCTCATAGCCTGTGATCTCTCCATGGCTCTGCCTTTGTGTCAGGGGCTGCGGAGAGAGAGAAGGAATAAATAGATAGGGAGAGAGAGGGGAGGTGAAGAGTGGTAGACAGGGAAAAGAAAGCCAAAAGGGCAGAGGAAGAGGGCAAGATGGTACAAGGGAAGTTTGGCACAGAATGAGAGATGTCCCTTAAGATATAGGAAGTGATTACTCCTTTATGCAACCTCAAATATAGTTTCCCTTTTATCCAAAAGACAAGCAGACACACACACACAGACAAAATGAAAAATAACTGAAATACAGTGTTTACCTTCCACATGACCTTCCCAGTGTTGTCCTCATCTCGGGAAACCCAGAGAGCAGGGGCCTCTGGGACTGTGAGTAGACAAAATATAGCAATGAGCATGAAATTAGTGAATTAATTAATTCATTAGTTAGCTAGTTAAGAAGAGCACAGAAAGAAATGTGAATCAATGAAAATGTACAGTACATTTCTAACAGAAAATCTATGCTTATACAGAGTAACAACAACTTCAACTGTAGTCCTTCTGATTATATTGTATATTATTTTTACCATCAATGCCGGTTTTGACTTGTGTTTTGCTCCAGGTGCCCCACTTCCAGAAGTGCTGTTGGGCTCCACAGCTGACCCTGACGTTGTACTCCACAACAGGAAACAGGTCCAGAAGGGCCACAGACCGCAGACCCACGCCAGAGAAGGTCCGCTAGTGACACAAAGTACGTCCAACTCATCACTCACGATAAAGACTAGAGAGTTCATAAAAGTCAAGCTGTGTCCTGCTGCAGCACTGGAATGCCAAAACCAGACGTATCACAACACTAATTTAGGCTAATATTTAGTTTTTGGTTGTTTACATGGTCAAATCTCCAAGATAAGACTTGCGACTGGAGAACACATGCAGACGTCACACGTACTCAGGATCAGAATTTAATAAGCAAGACAATTGTCCTGCGAGTGCTATAAAACACACACACACACACACACACACACACACACTTACCGTTTTGGTGTGGCCGTCGGATGTGATCTCAACTTGGCAGATGAGAGCCAGTAGGTCGTAGGTCGGGTAGTCCCAGTCCCACTGCAGGGTGGCGTTCCAGGCATGGGGGATGGCGGTCAGGTTGGCTGGGGCCACAGGATGCACTGAGTGTAGGAAAACAAGATGCTCACACAAACAATAGGGTACAATGGTTTTACATTACATATTCAGCACATCCTCTTCCTGGTTTCTGAGTAGAAACATAATGGCAATGACTGGGGCCAGAACATACTGCTTGATAATAATAATCATTGTCAAAATCCACTTTCAAAAGCAAAGTTTGCAGGAACAATAAAACCAAATTATTTAATTCAAAAAGGATAAACCGATGTAAATGAGACGAAAGAAAATAGAACAAGATGAGCGATTAGAATAAACAAATACATCACTGTATGACAAATTGTATGACAAAACATAAAACATTTTGTCAATGATAGTCCCAACATGTGCTTACAAAAAGAACCAAAAACATAGGCAATATGCACGTGAAATATTCTTTCCCTCGTGTGTGTATGCACTGTAGCAGCCATGTTATTTGAGATCACACACACACCTCTGTGTGTGAGCTGAGCAGAGTAGTTTAGGCTGGACTGGCCCAGGGCATTCTTGGCTACCAGGGTCCAGTTACCAGCCCACTCAGGTAGCCGACACTCTGCCAGCCGCTGGTTCTGGTTGGTCTTCCCACAGTCCCTGCACAGAGGGAGCAAGACATTCAGAACGATATTAAAACTACTGCTACAAAAGGAAGACAAATACAAGCAATCGGAGAGAAATGACATGGTCTACATCACAATAATATGCCAAGTTCCTCCGACTGGCCCTAGTTCAATATTAAAGGGATTATTTTAAGGGATTTTTACATGCATAAATCACTTTAAATTGCTTATATATATCATATATATATATATATATATATATATATATTAGAGATGGGCATAGATTAAAATATTTAATCTAGATTAATCTAATGGCAATCATGAAATTAATCTAGGTTAATCTAGATTAAAGTGACTCCTTTGAATGATGTGGAAGGTGTCCGTAATATCTGTTTGCTACCTAAATAATGGCTTATATTGCTTAAATAATGACTAAAAGTGGGTCTGCGCGTTTGTTGAGCGGGGGGGGGGGGGGGGGGGGGGGGGGTGCTACCGGAGCTTTTTGTTGAACGGAGGGTGCTACCGGAGCCTTTAGTTGCCCGATTGTTGAGCGGGGGGGGTGCTACCGGAGGATTTCGGTTCGCGATAATAGCGGCGATAAAAATATTATCGGCGATGAAGAATCTCGCGTTAATACCGCCGGTAACGCCGTTATCGGCCCATCACTAATATATATATATATATATATACACACACACACACACATAATATTACAGTATATGTAAGGGAATTTAAATGTGTCTACATTACCTTCCATTGAGTGTGTTCAAAGTCGCTCGTCTGCCATACAGGTGTGTGTTTCTGGGGCTCCACTGGCAGAGCACAGAGGTGAGGTCGCGGGTCTCACACTCAAGACCAGTGGGCAGTGGGGGGTCTGGGGAGGGACACAGAGCAGGCAGGTCCCACTCTTGATTATTTACAGCAACGTGGCAAAATAGATGTGTTCAACTCTTGAACACTTTTAATCAATATAAAACCGACTGCATACTGCAATGCTGCAAGCGTTATTGCTTGATAAGCAGTTGTACGGCGTTGTGCGTCAAGATTCACAAACTGCTTGTTGACATGGCCAGAAAGATAACACCTAATCAATATGTTCCAAAAGGTAAGACCACAACCTATGTATTACTTCTTAATCGGTTTGAATTGCTCATAACGTAACACAAACCACAAAAAAAAAAAACATTTTACTCACTCTAAACAGCTTTAGATATTTTACATCCCATTAATTTTCTCATCCATACATTCCTCCAACTTACATCCGACAAAAATCACGGTTCCCGTCAGCATCATCTTCATGCCGCTGTAACAGATCACATTGGTTCCCGTCTCGCGAGAGGGCGCCTGATTGAACTTTGTGGTTACATAGCTCCGCCTACTCAACCGCGTCACATTCATGACAGTGCTGTTGTAGCGAATGCTGCCAAAGTCCTTGCCCTCTTCCACAATGCAGCAGACGGTGGTGTGTTGTCCAGCCAGCACCACTGGGTCCTGAGGATACATCATGGAGTCCTTCTTGTTTGGGTGATCCATACCTGGGGAGGAAAGAGTAGGATCGATTACATTATACATACATAATACATCACATTCAAGATAGTATTATGATATTCGATATGGCCAAAATCTTCTATCCCGATATAGATCATTTAGTGGCTCGATAACGATATATATCACGATATAGCATGTTTTCTGCTAATTCAATAAATAAATCTATATAAAATAACCACATGGTAAAGCCTATTTTTGTATTCTCCTGTGTGAATCAAATACTTGACAAATTAAAAGTATTTCTATTTTTTTTTCATCACTTTACTGTACTGCAGCCTTTAAAACCAGGAAAAGACAACACTGATGCCATATCACGATATCCAAGATCTAACACGATATCTCGTCTCATATCACGATATCCTTTCGATATAATATCGATACATTGCCCAGCGCTCATTCAAGACATTTTAGGAAAAAGAAGGGTTTTCTCAAACACATTTCTCAAACACAGTATGCGTGTTGTTATTTAAAGAAATCGTCAATGTCGGAAACCCATCGGCTATCGTCTGGCGAAGATTTCGCCTCTGGGTGTAATGGCCAGCGGACAGCCGAGCCAAGACTTCCTCTTCAGGGTGCTGGTCAGTGTTTACAGTTCAAATAGCAACTTGAGACGTGTGAACAGAGTTGGAGTTGAGAGATGACGTCTTTTGTTGTTTCACAAGTAGCCTTTCCACAAGTAGCTAATAGTAGTAAGTAGGAAGTAGAAGTAGCTAAGCTAAATCATCGGCAGACGATAGCCGGTGGGTTTGGAGACTGCATTTCGGCCAATTCGTTCCGCCTCTTTTGCTCTCCGTACGGACTGTTCACCCGGACGCAACCAAAGCCCGCTCAAACGAGTTTGGTCCAACACTACTCGGACTAGAAACGGAAACCAGAACGCTTCCGATACCCAAATCTTGTCCCTTGCCGAGAGATTCTGCATTCACATGCAGATATCTGTTTACAGAGATTAACAGATCAGACAGCTAAGTTTACCGACAGCTGACAGTCTCAGCATGTTCTAGCTGTGTGACTTGATGAGGTGCGTCACGTAGTCGCTTCACCAACAAATGAAGTGCTGACCTTCAAGTATCCGAGTGTCGCTCCAATCGCTGGTCTTCTGCCCGTCTCTGGACCGCAGCCGGACAGACCGAGAAGTACACTCCAGGGGCTCATAAGAGGTCCAGGTCCAGTGGTGCATCCCATTTTCCTGGGGCGCTGTTACAGTTTCCTGAATGCACATAGCAGCACACAGCGCCAAACATCAAGACACTGTTTGTGCAAAAGCAGGTGTATCCTGGACCATGTGTGTATATATCTATATATCTATATATAGATATATAGATATATGGATATATAGAGAGATATATTGATAGATATATGAATATATAGAATTATTATATTATTAGATATTCCATCCATTTTGTGATTTAGGTTTGTTCATTTGTTCTTTGTTGCATTTGTGCATATGACAAAGCTGAATCAGATAACAAAGTTGATTAAATTGCTTTTTAAAGTAGCTTACATGTAACTCATTCCCAATATTCGTTTTGTATAATTAGACCACAGTTCTTTCACCCAAGTGTCAAAGAACTGTGGCTTTTATTAATAAAAGGATGTACGCAGGGGCATTATAAAAATAACCGGCTTTACCGACAGCAAAGCATTTCATTTCCTTAAAGAAAAAAAAGAAGAAGATGGAAAGCAAAACCTAAACGAAAGAACTAGAATAGGCCTTACATAGAAGACGGTTTCATTAAATTCAGTTCTCAGAATGATGAGGTCGAAGGTGATAGCCGCTCCTCCCAGCCAGGAAATGGAAAGTTGCTGAGTCGATCTGTCGGCTGACAAGACCACCCCTTGGGGTACATCCAGAGCTACAACAAATAAAATACAAGAGGAAGAAAAGTATAATGAGTATACAAAAACTATAACTATACACACACACACACACACACACACAGCCAAACAGTGTTCTTATGCACATATTACGTTAAATATGACTCGACCACACAAAAAGACAAGACAGGTCATTCTTGAGATTTATGGTTGGCACTTTGGTTGAACTAAGGAGAATATGGCAACAATATTCTAAGTGGATACAAAATAATTGGATGTCGTTATCGCATCAATATGAAACCTGGATTAAGTTCACTGTGGTGCAGTTCCTCTTGTGTGTGTGTGTGTTGTTTTGGAATTTGGCCATTTCGTGGTCCAGATGCTGATAAGTCATCATGGGTCATTTTCAGGTCCGGTACAACATTGTGCCGAAGGAAGCATCAAGTCCGAGAGTAGTGGACTGGGTTCTCACCATCTGTGCAGTGGGTGTGTGTAGCAGAGAGGCTGAGCAGCATGCAGATGAGCCACACATTGTGTGACTTCAGCTTGCGGATGTGGCTGAAACCGCGGTCAGGCATGTGGGTTGCCATGGTTGCAGTATCAGTGCTGTTGAGGTAATGGGCCACTCTCTACGGCCACAGTGACATCGAAATCCTGAGGGACGCGTGGACTGAGGTGGTCTGAGGATACCTGTCAGCAACACAGCAAAGGAGGGAAAAAAACAATGAAGTATATTACTCTTATATTGATTACCGTTGATGGATATATGATTCATTCATTTGTTCATTCATTAGTCAAGTAATAATGTTTTTGTTTTCTTTAGATCAAGATAATCTGACATTTGCTTGGGAGGTCATCCTATTCCTTACTCTATTTGAATAGTCAAAAGTGGCTTATTAGAGACAACAACAGAGTATTGGTGGAGTTAGGTGTTGACAAAAGTAGGAAAAGGTTCGCAAAAGGTCCAATTACGGTTCTTTGTGGGACCCGGGAAATAACGGGAAACCACTCCGAGAAGGGCGCTTCGACAACCACACAGTATTGCAACATTTAGCTTAGCCTTGGAACCAACCATGAAGCTGAAAAACAAATGTCATAGGACCTGGGTTTGCGACAAACTTTGAAGAAATCAAGATCAGTGATAACTGACTTCACACTCCCTGTGTCCAGAATTCCCCTAACCTTGTTACAAACTAAATCTGAAGCCACAAGACTGTAGCTCTTCAAAAGCCATGTGAATCATAGTGTTTTAGAAATAAATGGCCTTAAAAAGCCATCTTTCTAATTTGGTTCCCCTTTTTAAAGAAAGGAATGCTCTTAGCTTTACAGTAAGCCATCATAAGGCAATTAGCCTGAAAGATTAAATTCAAATATTTAAAGGATAAAGTAGACCATTAGACCAATTAGACCATTTGACGCACTGATCTTCAAGCATGCATGGTGAGACACTTTCAAGATACCATCATAAACGACCAAACACGATAATCTATCATCAACAAACTGATTAGCGTTGGGGGAATTATGTCCTTTTGATGCAGCTCACCAGTTCCAGGTTACTTCTCTTATCAGAGTAGGAGACCACAACAGGATAAGAGGTCGAGACAGAAACAATAGCGGTAAAAGTCATGACTCATGACTGTTTTTTATGCTAGGAATGTGTACTTATGAAATAAAAACACAGATATATGTTGAACAGAAGTGCCGGAGGGCTGTTTTGAAACAACTGTTGTGGTCCATTCAAGCATTACTCATGTCCAATCCTGGAGTCTGGTGCCAAACATTTTGCCAGATTGCAATATGTTACATTTTGTACACATCGATGCATCTTACAGCCTAATATCTGCTATCGAAGACAGTTGCAATTATTAGCTTACGTTTAACAGGAAACAACATTTCATAATTTAAGCATACCTTCGGCCAACTTAATAAAGAGGCAATCCATAAATGTTATACATGGTATTAAGAAGTTGAGAATTAGGAGAGCATCGGCCCATTCACATAGACATAGTATCAATGTTTGCCAATGTGGCACTTGAGGAGACTAATTAAGGAGACGTTGTGAGAAAATAGGCCTATAGCCAAATAAAACTATTTAGTATCGGTAAATGGACGCACTCATTGCCCCAATCCTCTTCCTGTATTTAGGTAGCAACCTGGAGCTCTCCCAACAGTGGTGGAGTCAGTTGTATTGCGATGTAAATATGATGTTGCTAGGCTAACATGAATAGGGTACTTCACCCTATTCAAATAGGGGATGACTATTGCAAAGTCAGAAGAGCAAACAAGACGCAACACAGCTACAGCTTGCCAAGTAAGAGCCAGTAGTATTTACTAAAAGCAAGGAAAGCTGAATGCATTCTACACACAGCTGTTTTCTTCTCTGTTACCCAATAAATCCTCTTTCATTTCACTGTTTTTCCAAATTTCACAAGTATTTGGAAATACTTTTGATCACAACATGAATCATTCATGATACAAAAAAAAAGTATATCTAAATTAAATAAATACATGGGTGGCCTCCTAACAGTAATTCATGTGCCTTGTAAACATGTGCAGAAACATTTAGGCCTAAACAAAGTAGGACTGTCTACTTGGCAAGTAAACCGTTGGACACCGTCAGCTTTAAGCAGCAAATGTAATTAGCCCTCAGTGCAGGGCGATATGGACAAAACCTTATACCCCAATATAGGTCATTTAATATCTCGATAATGATATATATCACGATATAGCATTAGCATAAATAACTACATGGTAAAGCCTATTTTTGTACATTCACTGTGTGAATTAAATAATTGACAAATAAAAGCGAGAGTATTTTCTCTTTTACTGCCATCACCTGACTGTAATGCAGTCTTTAAACAACAAGGAAAAAACAACATTTAAGCCATATCACGATATTACGATATCCAAAATCTAAGACGATATCTAGCCTCATATCACGAGCCCAGCCCTATTAGCCAACTTTGAT
>JAOPHQ010005821.1:35000-39682 GCA_030340625.1 Merluccius polli | reverse complement strand
CCCCCCCCCCCCCCCCCCCCCCCCCCCCCCCCCCCCCCCCCCCCCCCCCCCCCCCCCCCCCCCCCCTCCCCCATCATGCTGAACTTGCTGCCTTCATGGCTCTCTTAGTGCACCCCATCACCCTGCTCCCTAGGGTGCCACACACACACACACACACACACACACAGACATACACACACACACACACACACACACACACACACTCTCACACACACACACACACACACACAGGCCGGATGTGGGACAGCGCCAGAATAGGGGGTTTCAGACAGAGAGTAACAGAGGGAATCTGCTCAGACAGATGTGTGTGCATGTGTGTTTGCGTGCGTGTGTGTGTGTGTGTGTGTGTGTGCGTGTGTGTTGTTTCAATCATGCTAATGCGGGGAACAACTGTAAAAAAAAAAGGGGATCGAGAGAGAGAACAGAGGGAGGAAAATATTTCAGGAAAAGGTGGAGGAGGAGGCTGATGAATCGACGGAGGAGGCAAGTGGAAACACGCTAGGATGGATGGATGGAAAGCGACGGGGAGGAAGCGGAGCGAAGGGAAGGACCGCCTGGCGCTGGGCCATACAGCTGCTGTTTTCAGACACATGTTTACTGTAATGTGAAACGGCACGATTAAAGCGCGTACAAATAACTCGGAGGTAGGCTGAAGCGCACACACAGTACACACACACACACACACACACACACACACGTGTACTTCCGTCCATCGGCCCCAGCTTGCACGCATGCATTATGTATATTTGCGGTTTTTTTCGCGCCGGGCACGCGTTGTTGGAATACGATCTGAAAAACACGCGTGCGCCGCCGTACGCACGCACACGCATACATTTGACTCGCGTTACTCATTTGGCAGGTTGCGTTTATCCAAGTGAGGTTCAAACACCAAAGCGTAAAAAATCAAAAAATCGGAGCAACGACTACGTCTACAGATTGAGTTTTATGGGGGGGGGAACGAACGCCGTCGTCCCATTCGCTCGCGTATCCGACGGGCTCAACCCGCCAAAGCGCTGAACCTCTCTGGAGAAGTGTTTCCAAGCACCGCTGAACATGTCGGACGCTGTTAGAGGCTGTTAGAGGGCCCCCACGGACCCCAGAGCGGCCGGCTACCTCGCTGGCCCCTGCTCTCCCTTTCCATCCCCAGCACACACACACACACACACACACACACACACACACTCCGCCGTGGCTTGTGACTAATTGCTGCTAATGCTGCTAAACGCTCCAGTAGCTACTGCTGCGGGTCATTGTGTGTGTGTGTGCGTGTGTGTGTGTGCATGTGTGTGTGTGCGTGTGTGTGTGTGTGTGTGCGTGTGTGTGTGTTGGCTTTGTGGCTGAACAACAGACGGTGTAATAAACCCCCCTGCCACAAAACCTCAAGTAGCGGAGCAGAACACAGCTTAACAACAACAACAAACAAACAAACAACATAACAACAACACGACAACATAGCAACGTAGCAGCGGTAAACGAAAGATGCAGATGATGATGATGATGATGATGATGAAGGCCTATCTGTTCTTGTATTCAAGTGTACTTTATCATGCAGTCTGGGCACTAATTGTCGTTCGGGGATTTTCTCTTAACAAGCCAGACCGTAAACAAGTCATCTTATACATATATGTGTGTGTGTGTGTGTGTGTGTGTGTGTGTGTGTGTGTGTGTGTGTGTGTGTGTACATGCATGTACACACACACACACACGCACACTCCTGTGTGTACTGTACATGCAGACTCATGCAATAACACATGCACCCACTTGTGTGTGTACACATCCACACGCACACACACACACAATCACTTCCCGCTCTGTCTGAGAGTGTGTGTGTGTGTGTGTTTGTGTGTGTGTGTGTGTGTTGGGGGGGAGGGGGGTGGGGGGGGTCAGTTATCACTCTGTCTCATCTCTCTTGTCGTGTTCCAGTTGTTTGGGTTTAGCGGATGCAGCCGCCCTGGGTCGAAACGGAGACAGAAAACAAACTGCAGATAGGCGGGCTGGGCGTGTGGGTGGGGGGGAGGGGGGGGGGGGGGGTGTTGTTGTGGGTGGGGGGGGGGGGGGGGGGGGTGTTGTTGTGGGTGGTGGTGGGCAAGTGGAGGTTCTTATATAACCTCATCGCGTCTTCCTCATACCGTCAGCCCTCTGTAATGAACCCTCCCGCAACCCTGTACGCTGAACACACACACACACACACACACACACACATATATGCGTTCCACTCAGAATTCACACTAATCGTCCGGTCAAAATCCGAATAACAATAACGCAATTTTGGGAAACGCTGCAACTTAACTCGTAAACACGTTCGGATTATTACGATTTTTGAAACTTTTTCTCTCTTTTTTGTCTTTTGACACCTATAGTAGATGTCGACTTTATTTACTTGATTTAATTTCCTATTTGATTGCTTTTAATGCGTGGCTATTATTTGTACCCATGTTTTATGTTTTTTAATTTATTGTTGTATTTTATGTCATTTTGCGCCCCATGTGAGCTGCTATGTCTTTTATCTATGATGTCTTATTTATTCTTCTGTACAGCACTTTGGTCAACTTTGGTTGTTTTAAAGTGCTTAACGAATAAAGTTGGATTGGATTGGATTTCGAAATACGTTCGTCCGTCTTTTAAATTCCTCCGCTGCGTACGCGTGGCAACAGTTGCATCCCGACTTCACCGAACCGAATCGTTGAATATAAAATTCAAAAAATTCAAGGCTCGGCCTGACATGTAAACACATGTAAACACGGCAATTGCGGGATGCCCTTATTTTGACTATTCACAAGAATGTGTGTGTGTGCGTGTGCGCGTGCGTTAGCGGCGTGTCGCGAAGCCGAGGGAAAGCTTGAAGCCCGCTTAAAGATGGCCGCCCGGTCCAGCGCAGAGCGACTCGGTGTGTGTGCAGATTGTTTAGCGTTCGCTAATCAAGAGGGCTGGGTGTTTTCTTTTTTTTACACGTGCACGCACACACACACACACACACATGCACACGCGCACACACACACACACCGTCGGGAGTCAACAGCTCAAGTTTTTCCCCCTTGACACATGGATAACAAAGCTGCTTATCTGTCCGAATGTCTTAGTGTCTCCCGGCTAGAAGGAAACCTTTGTTGGCGCTCACTTTCCCCTCCGCCCCCCCCCCCCCCCCCCCCGCGCCCCCCCCCGCGCCCCCCCCTCCCGCTGATTGCAGGGTGGATGGGGGGGGGGAGGGGGGGGGGGGGGGGGGCGCTGGCAGGGAGAATAAGCACTCGGCTTCAAAGGCGTCGAGTGGAGCTGTTTGTGGAGGGAGATACACGGTCTGCCGGGGCGGCCCGCGACGCTTGGCGGCTGGCAGAGCATCTTAAAAAAAGATCATAATAATAATTAAGAAAAAAAGACACAATCGCCGCCGATGTCTTTTCACACACCGTATCAGCATGCACACGTGTGTGCTCGTTGTGCGTGTGTGTGTGCGTGTGTGTGTTGACACCATCATTAGCCGCACCGCTCTGTGGAATCGATATCTACAGCTCCTGGCCTTCCTCCTACTGCTGGGAATCCCAGCCAAAAACAACAGGAAGTGTGGGCAGAGAGAGCGAGAGAGAGAGAGAGAGAGAGAGAGAGAGAGAGAGAGAGAGAGAGAGAGAGAGAGAGAGAGAGAGAGAGAGAGACACACAGAGAGATGAGGGATATCAACTTCAACTGAGAGGCAGCCAGCACTCGCACACTAATGTACACTGGTGAGCCGTGAGAGTATCTCTTCTATCATATCATATCTCTGATGATATCAGTAAGAGGATGAGATCAATAGTGTGATAAGGTCTGATCACTGCCAAACCATCATTTATCACCGCCGCGATGAAGAAATCACACGACTCGGAAATTAAAAACGGCTGTTTGGCAGTAACAGCGCGGCGTTCGACTCTTTGAGTTTTGCAACAGTGCGGTTTCTGGACGCTGAGCAGCTAATCTCGCTTGACAGACAGACAGATGGAAAGCTAGACAGACAGATGGACAGACAGACACCGCCCCCCCCCCCCCCCCCCCCCCCACGCCTTCTCACCACGTGATTGGTCCTGTCGCGGATGGGGCGGTACCCGGGCGCGGCCTCGCACTGCTCGGCGTGGCCGTTGCACAGGCAGCTGCCCTTCACTATGAGGTCGTAGATGGCGAAGTGGCGGGTAGGGGGCGGGGCTTCGCCCGGCGACGGGGCGGGGCTCTTCGCCTGGCAGGGGCACGGCTGGTGCTTGAGCAGGCGCACGCGGATGTTGGTCGCGGTGAGCTGCTCCCGGGCCTCGGCGCCGAACGGGTCCAGGGACTTCCAGGGGGGCAGGGCGCGGTAGATCACCTGCAGATTTAAAGAGACGGCGTCACATTTTTCATTTAGCGTTTTTGCGATTATTAACCGATATTAAACTAAGCGGTGTACCCAAGTCACAACGACACAACCGACTGCACTAGCATCACAGTGAGTCGGTCGGCTCCCCCCCGAACCCTCTTCCTCCGTCGCCGCGGTGACCGTCGTTACTGGCAACCGGGCGTACACCGCCGCGCCGTAGCTGTTGCTACCGCTCCAACTCGCGCTGTGCAAGCTGTGTGTTTTGACAGCAGCAGTCAGTACGTTTACATGCATAGAAGAAACCCGATTAAAGCCATTGCTCATCTATGCTCCGCAACTGGTCAACTGCAATTGTCCGCGTATACAT
>JAOPHQ010005821.1:0-30000 GCA_030340625.1 Merluccius polli | reverse complement strand
CAGGATGAGGTGCGTGACGTAGAACGCCGCCTCCAGGTCCAGCTGCACCGTCTCCGACTCCGCCCCCTCGGCCGACTGCCACCAGGTGTCCGGGTGGCGGAAGGAGGAGTCGGCCATGGCGGCCGCCGGGTGCGCCAGGTGGGGGAGGGCGGCGTTGCACTTGGCGCACTTGGGCGCCGGCGAGCACTTGGGGGGCTGCTGCTGCTGGCCGTGGGCGGCGGCGGCGGCGGCGGCGTCTGCGCGGTAGGAGCAGTAGAGCTCGGTGGCGTTGAGGCCGCACGCCGTCTGCGCGAGGACCCGGCGGCCCAGCACCAGGTTGCCCATGCGGGGGTTGCAGGCGCGGCTCTCGCAGCGCGGGCCCACGCCGCCCAGGGACAGGCCCAGGCCTCCTCCTCCGGCGCCGCCTGCTCCTCCTCCTCCTCCTCCTCCTCCTCCTCCCACACCTGCCACTGGGGGTCAAAACACAGGAGAAGAAATGGGGTCATGGTTTGAAAGACCAGTCCAGGGGTTAGGGTGCCCCCCCCCCCCCTCCCCTCTCCAGACCCCAGGGACCGGGTTCGATCCCCGCAGGCGTCCGTGAACAAGATGCCCTCATGACCCCAATTCACTTGACCTCACTTGGGATAAAAGCGTCTGCTGCATGAGGAAATAGTCACCATGCAAAAGCACTTACTCTAACACACTTAAGTAATTCATTAATTAACACCTTATTAACTTCTTTTTACGACTATTACTACTATTAGTAATGGTATACTGCTATAGTAATGGACTATTACTATTAGTAATGGACTACTAGTTATGGTCGTAAAGGGTTTACGTTCATCACTAAATATAATGAATATATATTAGTAGATAAGGGGAGGTGTGTGTGTGTGTGTGTGTATGTGTGTGTGTGTGTGTGTGTGTGCGCGTGTGCGTGTGCGCGTAGTTCCAGCGGTGCACCTGCCTGCGCGCCACAGGCAGCTTTGTGTTTTTCGTATGGCTGCTTAGGAGGAGGAGGAGGAGGAGGAGGAGGAGGAGGAGGAGGGAGAGAAGGAGGAGGAGGAGGAAGAGGGGGCGGAGGATGAAGAAGAGGGGGCGGAGAAGGAAGAGGAGCAGGAGGAGGAGAAGGAGGAGCAGGAGGAGGACGATGAGGAGGAGCAGGAGGAGGATGGTGATGACCGTCACCACCCAGAGACGCGCTTCGTGCGCCTCTTATCGCGAGACCGGGACCGCGGACCTCTCAGGCACGCGCTCAGCCGCCGAAGTGAACGCGCAATCGCGCTCGCATCGCGTCCATCAATCATCCGAGCAGATAAAAAAAAGTCTCTATTTTTTTACTGAAGGATAAATGTCACGTGTCGTTTAATGTTTAAATATCTAATGCGTAATGCTTTGCTTTTATTACATCAAAGCACGTGACACTTTAACTCGTTATAATTGAAGCAGGTTTAAGGTGTAAGAGTAAATCATATTATTAGTATTCACATTTATTGGAGTAAAAACATAAACCATAGCCCTTATAATGGCTGTTGTGGTCGTACAGCTGTAATAACCGGTACAGAGTGCTGATTATTATATATTATATATTATAAGAAAGCATAGGAAACACTGACCTGTGTCCAAGAGCATCGCCCAGGAAGCCAGGAATAAGAGTCCCATGGTGGTCCACCCAGACCCCCGGGGACTCATTCACAAGCCGGGGTAAGAGGGGGGGGACCGGGGATGAGGACTACAGGGTCCGGGGGTCACCTATCCTATCACCTATCCTATCTAGAGGATGGATGGAGCTGCGAGCGGACGCGCCGTCCCATCCGCGGCGACACAGACAAGTGCGTAGGCAAGTCACCTCAACAACTCTCTGTCTGTCTGTCGGTCTCTCTGTCTGTGTGTCTGTCTCTCTTTCTGGGTTTGGTCCACAGCGGAGGCTTTTTATCCGTCGCCGAGGGAAAACGTTTCCATGTTGTTGGTCCTGCGGGACGTCTTCATCCGACCATCCTAGCGGTGCGGTGATGCGAGGTCTCCGTTGGGATCCGGTCCGCCGGGACGAGTCTGTCTGAGCAACGCACACACACACACGGATACACGCACACACGCACAGAGAGAGAGAGAGGCGCACACACACACACACACAGAGGCGCGCGCACACACACACGCACAGAGAGAGAGAGAGGCGCAGACGCACTCAGATGAGCCACTTGCTGCTTTCACCCCCGTGGTTGATGATATATATTTCTTAAAGGGGGAGGGAGATGAGGGGAGAGGAGGGAGGGAGGGGGGGGGGGGACTCTAGTCTGACAGCAGCGAGTCTGTAGCTCCGCCCCCTTCCTCGCATTTTGCTCTCTCTCTCTCCTGGGCTTAAAGGAACAAGCCTGGTGTGAGGGGGAGGCAGGAGGAGCCCATCAGGAGGAGGTGATGCTGCTAGGTGGGGGGCTCCGATGTGGAGCTGAGGAGGAGAAAAGAAAGGAAAAGTGTGTGTGTGTGTGTGTGTGTGTGTGTGTGTGTGTGTGTGTGTGTGTGTGTGTGTGTGTGTGTGTGTGTGTGTGTGTGTGTGTGTGTGTGTGTGTGTGTGTGTGTGTGAGAGGAGGAGGAGGAGGCGCGCGCGCCGCGGCCCAAAAATGTGGACTAATTGGCTTTGGATGGGGGCCGCACATGGGCTGCACTGCACACACAATGAACTGGTGACGCACTTTTATGAGTGATGATGATGATGATGATGATGATGATGATGATGATGATGATGATGATGATGATGATGATGATGATGATGGAATGCACCTTGTCCCAAATACAGGCGATATCAGGTGACCCTAGAAGACGCTGGATGGAGGGGGGGGGGGGGGGGGTTGGGGGGGGGGGGGGTCATCTTGAATCCCGGACATCATGGCACTGGGAAAAAAAAAAAGCAAAACGGCTTAATGGTTAATACGGAGGGACTGGAGGAAACACGCACAGTGGGAAACCTGCCGTTGTTGACACATGGGGGGGGGGGGGGGGGGGGGGGGGGGGGGGGGGAGAGAGAGACACGTGATTTACAAGCAGCGCTATCAGGAAACATGGGAAGCGCCTCGGCGGCTGTAAACTATTTCTAGTCAGCGATTTTGATAAAAGCGTCGATTCAGCATTTCTGTCTATCTCACCGACCCGAGTTTGGTCTACGTCTACGACCTGCGGTACACCTGGTGCAGAGCGGCCCCCAGTACACCTGGTGCAGAGCGGCCTGCAGTACACCTGGTGCAGAGTAGCCCCCAGTACACCTGGTGCAGAGCGGCCTCCAGTACACCTGGTGCAGAGCGGCCCCCAGTACACCTGGTGCAGAGAGGCCTGTAGTACACCTGGTGCAGAGCGGCCTGTAGTACACCTGGTGCAGAGTGGCCCCCAGTACACCTGGTGCAGAGTGGCCCCCAGTACACCTGGTGCAGAGCGGCCCCCGGTACACCTGGTGCAGAGTGGCCCCCAGTACACCTGGTGCAGAGCGGCCTGCAGTACACCTGGTGCAGAGTAGCCCCCAGTACACCTGGTGCAGAGCGGCCCCCAGTACACCTGGTGCAGAGCGGCCCCCAGTACACCTGGTGCAGAGAGGCCTGTAGTACACCTGGTGCAGAGCGGCCTGTAGTACACCTGGTGCAGAGTGGCCCCCAGTACACCTGGTGCAGAGTGGCCCCCAGTACACCTGGTGCAGAGTGGCCCCCGGTACACCTGGTGCAGAGTGGCCCCCAGTACACCTGGTGCAGAGTGGCCCCCAGTACACCTGGTGCAGAGCGGCCTGCGGTACACCTGGTGCAGAGTGGCCCCCAGTACACCTGGTGCAGAGTGGCCCCCAGTACACCTGGTGCAGAGTGGCCCCCAGTACACCTGGTGCAGAGCGGCCCCCAGTACACCTGGTGCAGAGTGGCCCCCAGTACACCTGGTGCAGAGAGGCCTCCTGCAGTACACCTGGTGCAGAGTGTCCTGCGGTACACCTGGTGCAGACAGAGTGGCCCCCAGTACACCTGGTGCAGAGCGGCCTGCAGTACAGACAGAGTGGCCCCCAGTACACCTGGTGCAGAGAGGCCTCCTGCAGTACACCTGGTGCAGAGAGGCCTCCTGCAGTACACCTGGTGCAGAGCGGCCTGCAGTACAGACAGTGGCCTGCAGTACACCTGGTGCAGAGCGGCCTGCAGTACAGACAGAGTGGCCTGCAGTACACCTGGTGCAGAGTGGCCTGCAGTACACACAGCAAATAAAAGCTACAAAAATAATCCCCAGCATCCGAGGAGAGGAGTGAGAGAGTGGTGGGTATATTATAGACATTTATAATTGAGAACAGGCAGAATAGCCATATGGTGTAATGGTTAATTTTGTTTAAAATAGTGTAAAATCCAAAAAGAAAAACTATACTTGCTGGTAGGGGGACCCCTAGTGGCTAAAGGAATCATAGAAAACTAACTCGTTATACTAGACAACCATAGCATTGTAACTTACTGCACCAAAACTCCTCATGCGGTATCATGACATAATCAATTTGATTTGATCATAATAAGTAATTCAGACACCAGAAATGTTTAACAGTAAAATATGTAAGGTATTAGAATAGATGATATATGAAAGCCACTGTCAGGTGATGAATAACAAATGAATGATCAGGCCTATCTAAAACATTAAATAAAGTGTGCATGTGTGTATGTGTATGTGTGTGTGTGTGCATGCGCTTGTGTCTGTGTGTGTGCACGTGTGTGTTTGTGCACGTGTGTGTTTTGTGCACTTGTGTGTTTGTGTGAGGGCGTGAGTGCATGTGTGGTGGTTGTGCATGTGTGCGTGCGTGTGTGTACGCATGCGTGTGTGTGTGCGCGCGTGCGTGTGTGTATGCATGTGTGTGTGCGTGCATGTGTGTGTGTATGCATGTGCGCGCGCGCAGAGCACATTCACACCTGCCCAACGCTGGGGGTCTCCTCCTCTCCTCCTCCTCCTCCTCCTCCCTCTCCTCTCGCTGCTCTCGTGCTGAGCAGCAGCAGCAGCAGCAGCAGCAGCAGAGGAGTTCAGCCTTCAGGGTCAGCCGAGCGTCACACACGCCTGCTGCCGATCCTTATCTGAGCCCAGCCATCTATACAGCCGTCGTCACCGAGCCGGCGGAGAGCCGCGAGACGCACGCCTATCTGCCCCAGCCGTCCGCCGCTCCCCTTCACTTGGTGACTCGGGTCACCGCTCGCAGTGTCCGTAGACAATACCGCCGTGTGTGTGTATCGTATCATCACCAAAACATCGGCTTGTCTGCGTATATATCATAATAACTCTCTTCTACATAGAAGACGTATGTGTATCCATGCATACATGATCTACTGTAAACACACACATAGAGAAACTCAACTTGACCTGAACTTGGCTGTTGTTGTTTTTTTTTTACAGATCATGTTCATGTAGGCCTTCTTGGTGCTCGCGCATGCACGACGGGGCCGCGCGCGCGACGGGTCTTGTGCCTCACACATGCGTTTACGGTTAAGCCTGCTCGACGTGCCGCTCACACACACCTTGTTGGTCAGTTTCACACACACGCACACGCACGCACGCACACACACGCGCACGCACACATACACACGCACACACACAGCCCAGACTTCAAAGGAGGCTCTTTTGCACTGGACTGGACTGAAATGCTCCTGACATCACCACACTTTCCCTGCAGATGGGATCCACACACACACACACACACACACACACACACACACACACACACGCGCGCGCGCGCGCGCGGGTCTCTATAGGTCTTTACCTATATGGAGACATTAGCGCATACCAGTAGGTATGCAGCACATACTCACGCATGCTTGCGTGCAATTAACCCCCAAAAGGAACGATGCGCGCACCCAAGCACAGCCAATGCGTGCGCAGGTGCGCTTCATACATGACGGCGCTGTTTTAACACACACATGATGTAGGGTAGCCCACCGCGGCGTACATACGAAACGCCGCGCGCACGTTTGTCATCGGCGCATAATTGACCCGGTGAGTGAGTGAGTGACTGGTTAATTACAGAGACGGCGGCCGAGGCATGGGTTCATAACGGCCCGGGAACAGGGGGGGGGGGGGGGGGGGGGGGGGGGGGGGGGGGGGGGGGGGCAATGATGTAAGGACATGAGCATTTCAAACACGCAGAAAAGGGCTTTAGTGTAATTTCACAGGAATTTCTCACAGCCCGGCGTTTCCCTGCAGACTGTTCGATCTGGTCCATTGAGACGCTCAGGCTGCGACTTGTTTAAATGTTTAAGGAACCGTTGAATGCTTTGGCGCTGGAGAAAGGAAGAAAAAAAGAAAAAAGAGCAATATCTTGGAGACAGTTTGCGCCTGGAGACCTATGAGCTGCCCAGACAGAGAGCCCCTCACGACCTAGATATGACAGTCACTTCCCCCTCTGACTCAGTCAGTCAGCGCCCCGGCATCATATGTCCTGAGATAGTATGTCATGGGTCGCATTTTAAATGCAGCTCGCAAGGCCTGCGATTGAGGATTGAGTTGAATGACTGTGTGTGCGTTGATAATACTTGATTATATATATATTTAAAAAAAAAAAATATATATATATATATATATATATAGTATTATTATTATTTTTGTTAACTATATATATATATATAAAAAAATAAAATAATACAATATATATAAAACAAAAACAAACAAAAATATATATAGGCTAAATATAGGAGTTCAGGATAGGAGATAGTGTGAATTAACATAACTCTTGTCTCTAAATAATAAACTATACTAAACTACGTAGGAAATACATGAATACAATACATCAATAAAACACAAAAATGCTTCACAAGAATAATGATTTAACCCACTCCAGTCCACTTCATCCGGAAACGTCCGACTTGCACCGAGTCCTCCGGTGCGCCAGAGGGCGCCCTCCCGTCCCGCCAAGTCCCGCCTCCTCTAACGACTTCCAGGTTAAAGTTTAAAAAGGTCAACTTCCGGCTCGGCGGCAAAGCGTGTTGCTGTTGCGGTGCTACGTTATTGTGTCGAAAGGCGAACAAACACACATTAAGCGTATCCCCCGGGACACACGTTTAGCGGACAGTATGGTGAGTCTTAATGTGCATTTTTATAGTTTACGTACCGATGTTTCGTTGGCGCCGCTACTTTTGTTGCTGGATTTTGACGTTAGCCGCGGAGCTAATGTTAGCAGCTAGCGTCCATTCATAGGTTTAATGAATGAGTCCCTTCATGCGGATGTACTCTCACTGTGTGTTGACTCACACACACACAGTGAGGAGGCGCCGTGCGTGGGGTTTGGTGATGGATACGAACATGGATGCAGGTTTAATTCCCTGGAGTTGATTTGATGGTCTCTCTGGGTAGAGAGACACAGACCGGGATAACATGGTGGTGCATGCTCTCCCAGCTTCGTGTTGCAAAAGTGACCCAAATGGCCCAAAACTAACTAAATTAATTCATATAGTCTATTTACCTGCCAGAGTGGGAAGGGCTACCAGCTTAATTGTTTTAATATGTAATCCTGCATTGTGTGTGTACCTGCCTGATGGTCAAGTCTATCCGCCATTGACTGGTGGCAGGGGTTACTTTTGGACCCTGGTGGGATTGTGATGTTTTAACTGTTCAATTTCTGTTTTGCACAGAGTTTACCTCTTAACCCAAAGCCGTTCCTCAACGGGCTGACCGGCAAACCCGTGATGGTGAAGCTGAAGTGGGGCATGGAGTACAAGGGATACCTGGTGTCGGTGGACGGCTACATGAACATGCAGGTGAGGGAGGAGAGCAGGGCTGAGCGCTTGCGCTAGATCTGAGTGCAATATCCAAATCCCAGGAGCTTATACTTATACTTCAGTTATGACACCGTTATAACTGAAGTACTGTGGTGCTGCAGAGATGCCCTGGCCAACACATTTTTTTCTCCAGATATAAGAAAACATGTTTGTTTGGTAAAAAGCCCAACAAATGTCACATCATCTCACCCACCCCCGAATAGTGAATCACATCTCAATATCTCAAAATATTTGTGATATAATTTTATTACCATAGAATATAGCAACATCTTCTGGACATTAGTCACCCACAGTCTAACCCAACTTTTGCACTTGGTTGGCAATGCTCTCGTTTTACAGTATGTCTGGATTCTTGTGTGTTTGTGTGTAAATGTTGGTCGTTTGACATGTGATGCGTGTCTCCCCAACAGTTGGCCAACACAGAAGAGTATGTGGATGGAGCATTGGCAGGTCATCTTGGCGAAGTTCTCATCAGGTATGATCACTTTGATGGATGGTGATGATTAGATGCTCAGAAAACTCTTGTAGATAAGACCCCCCCCCTTACCGTAGCGAGAAGGAAGCGGGTAGCAGATGTGTCTCGTATAAATCACATATCAGTCAATTAAAAATGTACCTTGTTGGACTTCTAACTGTTGCGTTCTCATGAAACCAGGTACTCGGATCAGAAGTATTGACCACAGTTTCATTGAGATCTTTGAAAGTTTTGTTTATCCCCCCCTTGAAAGTAGCGTAAAGTACTCGCATGCCAGTATATCCTTGTAGATGGCAGACAAACTGGAATACTACTGAACTGTTGAGCTCACTCCAGTTTGTAATCTTTCAGCTTGTAATTAAATGAGGCCGTGGTTTACAGGGATGTTTAGAACAGCTTAGGGGCGTTGTTGGGCACATTGTTTTATATAACGTGACTAAGATTATACGCAAAAGACACGGCAACATAAAATGCGATCATTTACTGAAAACAAATCATTCTTCCACCAAGTAATATAGTTCCTTAAGACAGTCAGGCTAGCATAAGGCTTTAGCATACAGGCCCATGAATATTGAATATGAATTGGTATGCGGTATATATCAACCATATCAAGTGTATGTTAAAGTATTTTACAACAGCTTGGAGCCAATCAGAATCAAGGACTGGAATATAAATGCCCATAATTGTGTGAAATAGTATATATTGTATATGCCGTTTCTTTTAATCTGCGATCATGTTGGTATCATCTGTGTGCAAAACAATGTGTTCTAAAGACGCCTGTTTCCCCTCCCTCAGGTGTAACAACGTGCTCTACATCAGAGGTGTGGAAGAGGAGGAGGAAGATGGCGAGATGAGAGAATGAGGGAGCAATGTTGAGGAGAAGGCTGGTTTTCTGTAAGAAGTGTTTTTACCTGTGTTGAAATATTCCCCTTTTTGTGTGTTTTCACCATGTGAAACAAATGGATGTTTGGACTTCGATGCTCATTTTGTTTAACGTTTTGAAAAGAAGATTCCTGTTTTTTACTGTATGAAAGACCAATGTTGATGAAATTGTGATAGAAAACAATAAAAAAAAAAAGAAATATGATTTAGTTTGGCAGTCCATTTCTTGACCATGGGGATATACTCATAAGGATGTTGACACATTCACCCACAGAAGAGCAGCTATAGCCTATGTGCTAACTTCAGGTATGGAAACACCCCCTTGGTTGAACTTTGAACTCTTGTGCGTAGTCAAATATTTGCTTTTCCCCAAACCGCTATTTCCATTACCTGCAGTTAAGCAGCAACAACAGACAGTTGGAAGGGGACATTTTTCAGCCATTCCCTTTTAAACTCACAAAATGCCCACCAAATGCAGACTGTTGGTGAAAAACGCCAGCCAGGTGGTGGTAATATGCAACAATGGAGAGAAGTACCTGACGAAGAACGCAATGCAAAATCTTTGCGTGGTTGAAAACGGGAGCGTGGTGATCGGGTGGTGAGTTTGAAGGCAGCCTACTTTTTAAATAAGTAATGAATGACCAAATGGCGAAGTCACTAAGAAACTAATTCTTCGACTCTTTCTAGCTGATTGTTCAACATAGGGCTACATGGGTTTCAAAATGTTGCCGACTGTAAATTAAGTTTATTAATTGATATCAATGGCGGTGTGACTTAACCTGGTACTAATTGGTTGTGTGGCTGTCCAGTGATGGGCTGATTAAAGCTGTGGGGCCTGCAGACGCCATCCAAGCCCAATACTCAGAAGACCTTTTTGAAAAGGTCATCGATGCTACGGGCATGTGTGTCATACCCGGTGAGTAACACTCATTTTAAGACCGGATTATACACAAAACTGGTTTATACGTTGTAGGTTAACAACTGCATTGCAGAAAACTGACATCACTATTTTGGGGTACATTATTTGTTTCAGGGTTGGTTGACGCTCACACACATCCAGTATGGGCTGGCGACCGTGTGCATGAATTTGCCATGAAGGTAAATCACTAATCACTTGGCCTACTTTCTCAATTAGAAAAATATCCAATGAGTGTCGCTTTCGTAGCTGGCAGGGGCCACGTACATGGATGTGCACCGCGCCGGCGGCGGCATCCACTTCACCGTGGAGCGGACGCGGGCGGCTTCGGCCTCCGACCTGCTCGCCTCTCTGACGGCCAGGCTGGGCCGCATGCTGCGCACCGGCACCACCCTGGTGGAGTGCAAGAGCGGCTACGGCCTGGAACTGGACACGGAGGTCAGGATGCTGGAGGTGATCGAGGCTGCGAGGCGCTCCCTGCCAATCAACATCTCCTCCACCTACTGCGGAGCCCACGCCGTGCCCAGGTACAGTGGGGGGTCATGGGTCAACTATGAATCAAAGTGGATAACTTTACATGGACCAATGGAAAATCAAGCTATTTACAATAACCAAATGAATAACCAAATAAAACTAGTATTGATATAGGCCTAGATGTCATTGATTTGGGTATAATTAATTCTTATTCACAGTTCAAAACTGAATTGAAGACAGAATATAGCCTACAACAAGAAGTGTCCATTTTGTTTGTTTTTGTGAATATAAATGGACATTTCCTGGACATTTGGAAGTTTTGATGAAATGGAAAGAGCCATAAAAAGTTGGAAAAAGTCAACTATTTGAGCCTTTGAGCCTTACGAAGCCTCATGGCATTTACATTCATCTTTCTCCTTCATGTCACTTCCATCCTCCTCCATCGCAGAGGTAAGACGGTGGCCGAAGCCACGGAGGACATACTGCAGGTGCAGCTGCCCGCGCTGCGGCGTCGCATGTCCTCGGGCGAACTGCGGGTGGACAACATCGACGTGTTCTGCGAGCGGGGCGTGTTTGACCTGGAGGCCACGCGCGCCATCCTGCAGGCGGGGAAAGACATGGGGCTGCACATCAACTTCCACGGCGACGAGCTGCACCCCATGAACTCTGCACAGGTATTGGTTGGGGTGGTACCACACACACACACACACACACACACACACACACACACACACACACACACAACAACAACAAACAGCTCATTTAAATTACTAGAATAATTAGGCCTATATAGTTATATGCACCAGCCAGCTTTAAGTTGGCAATTACACACACTACAAGAATACTATGAATATCATCAAAGCAAAAATGTATATGGCACAAGATCCAAGGATGATGTCTCACACTTATTTTTAAACTTAGTTTTTGGTTTCATGTTAGTTGGGGGCGGAGCTTGGCGCCCTGGCCATCAGTCACCTGGAAGAGGTGACAGCCGAGGGAATCGCTGCCATGGCAACCGCCAAAACCGCCGCCGTCCTGCTGCCAACTACGGCCTACATTCTGAGGCACACACACACACACACACACACACACACACACACACACACACACACACACACACACACACACACACACACACACACACACACACACACACACAGGTCTCCATACCATCTAGGGAGCTCTGGACTAATTCTTGTGTGTGTGTGTGTGTGTGTGTGTGTGTGCGTGCGCAGGCTGCCCCAGCCGCGTGCCAGAGACATGCTGGAGGCGGGTGTGATTGTAGCCCTGGGCAGCGACTTCAACCCCAACGCGTACTGCTGCTCCATGGTCAGTTTATCTGGGCTCCGTTCTACTGTACATTCATATCACCTGTTTCTACACAAGCCGCTAGGGGTCAGGAAGAAAATTATCACCATTTATTTTTTGATGTTTTTTCTTTTTAATGTCTGAATCTTCTTTTTTTTTAACAGTAGGCCTATGCATACAAGAAATACACTACGTGTACAGTAGCATGTAACCTTCCCTTAAACCCTCCCAATATAGATGGAAATATGCCTCATGGTATGCAGTCTCTAGAAGTGTATGATTCAACTTTTTCCCATGGTCTAGTAGTGTTAAAAATGTAAACAAAAATCACAATAAATGTTAATATCGAATCGCAATACATATCGATAAGGGCGTCACTTTGTGTTGAAATGGCCTGAGTTGAAAAAAACATTTTTTTTTAAACCGTCTTCAACATTTGCGATTTGAGGCAATATAATGGGTGGAGGGGGGGGGGGGTTAATTAGGGTGAGAAAAAAAAGGCATAACGGCGCATCAAAAGTACGTCGCCTATGCCTACTACAGAGTCGACAATAGGAAAATAAAACGCAACACCGTCAAACCTACAATCAACCCTACAATACACACTATTATAAATGATCCACTCTATTATAAGTGATCCTGCCTGTGGGGGGGGGGGGGGGGTTGGCTCCCACAGACTCACAGAAATGGTCTTTTTTTCTCCCTGAGATGAAAAAAGTTGGATAGAAACCATTTTTGAAGACTTATTTTCATACATTTTTAACAAGACAGCAAGATGGATGCAGTGAGGTTACTGGTCTGTTGTACAAAGCGTGTATCTGGTCTGTAACCCCGGTCTACGTCTCTCGCCCCTCGCCGCCACACAGCCGCTGGTCATGCACTTGGCCTGCGTGAACATGAGGCTGGCCATGCCCGAGGCCCTGGCGGCGGCCACCATCAACGCGGCCTACGCCCTGGGACGCTCGGACACGCACGGCTCCCTGGAGGTGGGCAAGCACGGAGATCTGGTGCTCCTCAACTGCAGACGGTGAGATCTAACATCTTCATTAAACTCTACTACATTATATCAGTGGCATATTTATCGTGGAGTAACATGTTTGTTGTTGTTCACCCCAGATGGGAACACCTGATCTACCAGCTAGGAGGCCACCAGGAGCTCATCCGCTGCGTCGCCATCAAGGGTAACGTCGTCCTCGACAGCGACAAAACCCTGGACTTCTAGACTACAAGATGAATAAAACGGCTTTCCTACTTTTTCTCTCTCGCTTAAATACAGTTTGGAGCTGCAGTGCAGTCTACTTCCTGGTTACGGTAACAGATATAGGACGACTACCAGTAGGCTTCTGTTTTATAACCTGGGATTTGAAGTGTTAATCAATCCACATACAGTCCATTGGTTTATTAGAGATGACTGTTCAACAATCTTCTGCTAACTTATCAGGGATGAATGAAACAATGGGTTTGAGGAGTTAATCTCCATTGGAGATAATGGTTTTGATCTCATGTTCCTCCGTTCTGTTTTCACCCATGTCCTCCATTTCCCTCCAATTTAACCCTGACTTATCTGTTAGTCAACAGTCCTGTGGGCCAAACCACAGCGATTTCACTATCATCCAAAAAAAGCATGTGAAGCATTTTCAGGATTATCCAATCTGACTCCCCTCACTCACCTTAACCCCCCCCCCCCCCCCCCGCCCCCCCAACTGTACCCTCACATCGGGACAGCCATATCTGTCCCACTCCCCCACAGGATAAGACAAATTATCAATCCATTGAATGAATTAAAGATCCTCATACTTTTCAGAGATTTGCCTCTTTATTGAACACAGTATACACACAATGCTCGGCGGTTAATAAACGCGTCCATACAATGTTATGGTTGAACAGGCGTAGCCTCTAACAGAACAAGCTCTTCCCCCGGAAACTTTACTCCTTTCAGTCGATTCCGGTTGACCTTGATTTGACCTCAATAGTAAAATCACAACTGGTTTAAAGAAGCACTATGCAACTCGTTTATCAAAAATAACCTTAACCATGCAGGTTGAGAGTCGTTCTGATCGTTCTACAACACTTTCTGGGTTGTTTGGTGGGTGTTTCATCTCCCCCTGTTGGGTCCCCGCGGAAAAACAGAACATGCAACTTCATGTGGCCGTCCCGGCCACTTACGGATGTGACGCAGCGGAAGTATCCAATCGCGCCTCGAAAATGTAGTCAGATTGTAGTTTCACTGCTTTACGGTAGACCTGGGCGGGGGTGCCAAACATGGGTCCGGCTGAATATAAAGAGTCAGTTGCAAGGCAATTCTGGATCAATCGACAAATCCACTATGGATCCATCAAGACCCAAGAGGGGAAGGTCGGAGGAATCGAAGAATAAGAGAAAGGATTATGATAAACAAAGAAACCAGACACGAGTGAACATAGGGCGAGCGTATGCGGAATGGCGTCAACTGAGAGACTCGGAAGAATGCAAAACGGACGCCGACTTGGCTGTCTTGCTGCTGAAATTGTAAGTAGCCTACCCTTGGGTGAACTTCGTTTTTGTAATGTGGTTTGAGAGTCTGTTGAACAATGTGTTTTGCTCGACCGTTTTATTGTGAGCCCTGTATGTTTCGCTTGGTTGCTTCATGGCTAGCTTGCTAGCTAGTGAGGGTTTATCCTAGCAGTGACTTGCTACCACACATGTTTGTTTGCGGTCCGAATCCAGGTTCTCGTTGTGTATTACTATTTATTTATCGAAGTGGGGGGTGGGGGGCGTTGTCAATGAGTTTTTACGACAGTGTTGTAGGCCTATTCCGAAGCTGCAGGGGGAGCTCTATAGTGAGAAATGCGAGCCCAATTCCGGCGAAAACCCAGAAACAGCGGAGGAATAACCGAGTTGCATAGCGCACCTTTAAATACAAACACTGCTTACACCGCGATATGACGCCTGCTATTAAAGCACAATACTAGCTCAAATTGTATTCACAACAGTACATATGTTAGTCTACAAATGAGGAACGCATGATAAAAAAACCCTCTTCAGATGTGGCATGCCATGCACTAATGTAGGTGTATTTATTCGTAACATTAAAAAAGTAACAGTACAAAAAAATAAAAAGGAATTGAGCCCGTTAAGCTTCATATTTCTTCCCAGCACGGTGGATCTGTTGGTATAGTGTCATGGAGAACGCCATGCCAAGGAGCTAGAGGGCAAAAAATAGCATTTGTTCATCATGGATTATGGAAGCAGACCTAAAATAATGCTAAGGTAACCGGCGGTCAGGTGACTGAGGCTTACCTGTATGACCAGGACACACATGGCGATGGTTCCGATAAGGTGTTTGTTGTCGTCAAGCCACTCCTCCACTTTCTCATAGCAGCCCTGGAGAGGAGAAGGGGGCGTGGCCACAGTGATCAGGACATTAACAGGAAGTATTGTACACCCTTTTATGAAACCTTCACGCGCCCGCGCGTACGTACCCGTGTCCAGAAGGCGCTGGAGGCGTTGCGTCCGCAGTCGGGGTGGATGTCCCGGCAGCAGCGGTCCGGGACCACCTTCTCCTGCAGGGCGGTGTGCCAGTCCGTATGGCTCTCCACGCCACAGCACTGCCACTGGACGAGCGAGGAGGAGAGGACACACAATGTGACTCAGTGTTACTACTTCACACCAAGCCCACATATGCGACTCAGAAAGAGCTGTGCGAACGTTAAAAAAAAAACGACGCACACAAATGCGAGATACAATTTGCGAGGATTTTCTTTTGATTGATTTTCTTTCGACTATGACTTGTGGGTTTTGGCGTTTTATTGATGACCAAAAAGCTGATCCATTCATTTATCTTGCACACACGTCAACCAATTCCAGTCCAAATCCAAACTTTTAGGCTACAAACTGCTCACAGACAGCACTGACATTTTGGCAGCCGAATGCGAGGTCATACTGTATTTCCTGGACATTTGGAAGTTTTGACGAAATGGAAAGAGCCATTAAAAGTTGGAAAATGTCAGCAGGTAGTGGTTACGTAAAGCTGCAGACAATGACTAAAGCATAACAGCGTTACACCCTTTTACCCACTAAGTTTTTAATATGACCACTGTGGGTGTGTTTAAGAGTGTCTTTGTAATGAAAGCGAGGCAGCGCTCAGTGTGTGTGCGCTATTTTAAACCTAGTGCTGAACAAATAAGGTCAGCAAAGATGACAAATTCCCTTCGGGCACCGAATAGCAGCTTTCCCTTTCATACTCGTTTAAAGTATTTA
This sequence comes from Merluccius polli, assembly GCA_030340625.1. Taxonomy (NCBI): domain Eukaryota; kingdom Metazoa; phylum Chordata; class Actinopteri; order Gadiformes; family Merlucciidae; genus Merluccius; species Merluccius polli. Next base: position 13,967 of record JAOPHQ010005821.1, on the reverse strand, counting down.
AAACTTTCTCAGAGATAACCCTGAATACATTACTGGTTTTTTTCTATGCCCAAGATACATTATTTACCGTATTTAGTCAATGCATTTAACATGGTGCTAGTGCGTGCATGGTGCTAAGTGTGTGTGTGTGTGTGTGTGTATGTGTGTGTATGTGTGTGTGTGCGTCAGTAACCTCGGACTGGATGGCGTTCCAGGCGTTCCTGAGCCCGGCGTTGTTCTCCGTGGCGTAGAGAACCAGCCCCTCCTTCAGGTCCCGCTGTGCGTTCTCGCTCACCTGCACCACAGAAGAAGAACCGACATCACCACCACCACCATCATCATCATCATCATCATCATCATCATGGGACAATGTATCCTGTTTCTGTCCCATGTGGACCCATATGTAGTTATTTATAAATACATCTTTTCGTTACAAATACATCATATTTTGTATAATATTTATTCCTTTATAAATAAATTAAACGACCTACCTTGTCGGTGTAGACGAAGAAGAGGATGAGCAGAATCAGCTCAGCCAATAGGATGATCAAGAGCACGATGAAGAACTGTGGATTGAAGAGGTTATAGCTTTATTGACAGGACTTTATTAACACACACAGATACACACAAAGACAACGTTTTTCATCCTTCAAACAAATATAGGCTCGTCGGATCAAAAAGAAAATACGTAGATGATCGAAAAGTGCGTACGCTCAACAGCAGACACTTGTTCTCCTTGATGGCGCCCAGGCAACCCAGGAACCCCGTCACCATGACGACGGTGCCCAGGGTGATGACCAGGTTGGCCGCGGACAGCGAGGGGAAGGACGGCGAGAGGGTGGCGAAACTTCCCTGGGACACGGACAGCCAAACGCCGACCCCCAGCAGGCCGCATCCCCCCAGCTGAGAGACGCAGAGGGGTGATTAATATCACACACACACACTACCACAATGTAAAGTTAATATAGGGCTGGGTAATAATTCAATATTATTGTTTATTGTCTTTGAATGGTATTGTATTGTCATGAAATGAAGATATCGACTTATCGTGATACCAGTTTTATAGTCTAAATGAATTACGATGAGAAGATATGCCCTCAAAATGTAGGATTACAATTGATGTTTCAAACGTCAGCTAGTTTTAGTCTGATCCCATACTTTAAATCCCATTATACTTCAATATAACAACCCTCGCTTAGACTGGTTAGAAAGGTACTTAGGATTCATAACCATACTGTGCTGTTTATTGCTGTAGTCCCCTGCATCATTACCGTGGTATCACATGTTCCCCCATATCTCCCAGCCCCCTCCACTGGCTGCTTAATTACTCTTAGGCAAACACAATGCTGTCAGCCTGTTTTCTTAAGTCTTATGTAACGCCTGTTTTTACTGACCCGCTTTCCGCCATGAAGTGAAAGTAAAGTTGCTGCTCACCCAGAAGAGGAGGTTGAAGAGGAACAGCATGTACTTCACACAGCAGATGCACCCGCGCGCCATGACGATTCAGTAAGCAGGTACTGCAACATGACCGAGTATTATAATCAGTATTACTATACTATAAAGAGTATTACTACTATAAAGAGTATTACTACTATAAAGAGTACTAATATAAACAGTATTACTACTATAAAGAGTACTAATATAAACAGTATTACTACTATAAAGAGTATTACTACTATAAAGAGTACTAATATAAACAGTATTACTACTATAAAGAGTATTACTACTATAAGGAGTACTAATATAAACAGTATTACTACTATAAAGAGTATTACTACTATAAAGAGTACTAATATAAACAGTATTACTACTATAAAGAGTACTAATATAAACAGTATTACTACTATAAAGAGTATTACTACTATAATCAGTATTACTACTATAAAGAGTATTACTACTACTATAAAGAGTACTAATATAAACAGTATTATTACTATAAAGAGTACTAATATAAACAGTATTACTACTATAAAGAGTATTACTACTATAAAGAGTATTACTACTATAGAGTATTACTACTATAAAGAGTATTACTACTATAATGGGTATTACTACTATAAAGAGTATTACTACTATAAAGAGTATTACTACTATAATGGGTATTACTACTATAAAGAGTATTACTACTATAATGAGTATTACTACTAAAATGGGTTTTACTACTAGATAAAGTATTACTACTATAATGAGTATTACTACTATTAAGAGTATTACTGCTATAATGAGTATTACTACTATAAAGAGTATTACTACTATTACTACTATAAAGAGTATTACTACTATAATGAGTATTACTACTATTAAGAGTATTACTACTATAAAGAGTATTACTACTATAATGAGTACTACTATAAAGGGTATTACTACTATAATGAGTATTACTATAAAGAGTATTACTTTGTATTACTTTGATAATAGGAAAGAAGTGTTTTTAGGTGCACACCAGCCATAGACAACCATATTATAGTACATTTCTAATAAAACACACACACTGAAATAAGGTTTCAATACATTAGATAATGAGCCATTCAAATACCAGTTGCATACTTATTGTCATGTAGTACTTAACACTTCATGCGTACATTAAAGTATGGTCATGTAGTACCTAACACTTCATGTGTACATTAAAGTATGGTCATGTAGTACTTATTAAAGTATGGTCATGTAGTACTTAACACTTCATGTGTACATTAAAGTATGGTCATGTAGTACATAATACTTCATGTGTACTTATTAAAGTATGGTCATGTAGTACATAATACTTCATGTGTACTTATTAAAGTATGGTCATGTAGTACTTAACACTTCATGTGTACATTAAAGTATGGTCATGTAGTACATAATACTTCATGTGTACTTATTAAAGTATGGTCATGTAGTACTTATTAAAGTATGGTCATGTAGTACATAATACTTCATGTGTACATTAAAGTATGGTCATGTAGTACATAATACTTCATGTGTACTTATTAAAGTATGGTCATGTAGTACTTATTAAAGTATGGTCATGTAGTACATAATACTTCATGTGTACATTAAAGTATGGTCATGTAGTACATAACACTTCATGTGTACATTAAAGTATGGTCATGTAGTACTTATTAAAGTATGGTCATGTAGTACATAACACTTCATGTGTACATTAAAGTATGGTCATGTAGTACATAATACTTCATGTGTACATTAAAGTATGGTCATGTAGTACATAACACTTCATGTGTACATTAAAGTATGGTTATGTAGTACATAATAATTCATGTGTACATTAAAGTATGGTCATGTAGTACTTATTAAAGTATGGTCATGTAGTACTTAATACTTCATGTGTACTTAATAAAGTATAGTCATGTAGTACATAATACTTCATGTGTACATTAAAGTATGGTCATGTAGTACTTATTAAAGTATGGTCATGTAGTACTTAACACTTCATGTGTACATTAAAGTATGGTCATGTAGTACATAATACTTCATGTGCACTTATTAAAGTATGGTCATGTAGTACTTATTAAAGTATGGTCATGTAGTACATAATACTTCATGTGCACTTATTAAAGTATGGTCATGTAGTACTTATTAAAGTATGGTCATGTAGTACTTAATACTTCATGTGTACTTAATAAAGTATAGTCATGTAGTACATAATACTTCATGTGTACATTAAAGTATGGTTATGTAGTACTTATTAAAGTATGGTTAAGTACTACATGTAGTACCTAATACGTCATGTGTACATTAAAGTATGGTCACGTACTTAACACTTCATGTGTACATTAAAGTATAAAGTCATATAGTACTAAATACTTCATGTGTACTTATTAAAGTATGGCCATGTAGTACTTATTAAAGTATGGCCATGTAGTACATACTACGTCATGTGTACATGAAAGTCATATAGTACTAAATACTTCATGTGTACTTATTAAATGTAGTACTTATTAAAGTATGGCCATGTAGTACATACTACGTCATGTGTACATGAAAGTATAAAGTCATGTAGTACATAATACTTCATGTGTACTTATTAAATGTAGTACTTATTAAAGTGTGGCCATGGAGTACATACTACGTCATGTGTACATGAAAGGCCTACTCACCACTTCACAACACTAAACGGGTCTGGTGGGTCCGGACGTGAACCTGTGGCACAGATTTGGTGAAAGTTGGGTCACTATTGTCTCCTTTTTCAACGTGTGGCGATAAATAAGGAGTCATACAACCACAACATGTAATATACAAATAATATACATGTAATATACATGTAATAACTGATAATGAAGTGGACGAACAGCTGCGGAGCGGCGAGTCTGGCGGTGGGAGAAAACTTGGAAGCGGAGAGAAAAACAACAAACGGCGTAAATAAAACGTTACGAAAACAACGACTAAAACTAACTACCCCTGGCCTGGGGGGGGGGGGGGGGGGGGGGGGGGTAGGAGGAGGAAAGAGGAGAAGAAGGAGAAAGGAGGAGGAGGAGGATCAGAGGAGCGTAGTTTCTCACCGTGGGGCTACCAGCTGGAGGTCATGGTCCGGGGGGGCGACATGCCGTCGGTCCGCCTCCTCTCACCCGCAACCCGGGGGGAAAACTGGGAGCAGAGCTGAGTAATGTCGGCAAAACTTCAGGGATATCGTCGTCGAGGAGGAGGAAGAGGAGGAGGAGGAGCAGCAGCAGCAGCAGCAGTACTGTGGAGCAGGAGGAGGGGGAGCAGAGGAGGAGGAGGAGAACGGGAAAGGGGGCGGGTTCTTTTCTTTGGGAAAAAAAAGCGGAAACGGTTTGGATTTGGGGGCGTGGCCTCTGGCGCGGGGGGGGGGGGGGGGGGGGGGTAAAATATACTCATATAATGAGTATAATATAGTACAGCCTTTCTCAAAGTGGGTGCCGCGGCACCCTGGGGTGCCCCGTGACTGTGTCAGGGGTGCCGCCAAAAAATTACGTATTCTGACATTTAATTTTAAAATAAATAAAAAAAATAAAAAAATCTGACATTTCATATATGACATATATGAATATATTGAATACATAAATACATTCTTTCTTACATATGAATGGATTAATAAAATTGTAAAGTCATTTTAGTTAAACAAATATATAAAATTAACCATAAAAATCTGTCTCACGTAACGTGACGTCCCCACCGGTGTCAGCGTGACAGCGCAGCACACAGCACATTGTTTTATAATTTTACCGCGAAAATACATTTCACAAAGAGCAAGGAACAAGCATCATGGATCGTTTTTTAAAAAGAAAAGCCCCACAAGAACCAGACATGATTGACTGTGAAATGGAGCCTCAGCCTACTACTTCATGCGAGCCTTCGTCCACCAGCTCTGAGTCTGCACCAAAGGTCGCAAAGGTAGATAGGTAGGCTCACGTCTCTCATTGATTGTGAGTCACACCCCCCTCTCTCTCCCCTCTCTCTCTCAATTGCGGCTTATTTGTGTGCGTATGCGCGCTGCATGCGCGAATGTGGACCTCTCTCTCCCTCTCTCATTGCGGATTATTGTTTGCGTGTGCGTGCGTGCGTGCGTGCGTGTGTGTGTGTGCGCGTATGGCACGGATGGAAACAAGCACTATGATGGAAAAACATTCCTGCTATCTCTGCACTTCATTTGAGTTCTCCTGGTCTCAATTTGTTGGGTTCTTGTATTGCCTGTGTTGCTGTATAGCTTGGGCGGTCCACCTCTTATGGTTTTATGGCATTTGTGTCTCTGATTTATTGTTTTGTGAAGCACTTTGTAAACCTGTGTTTTTAAAGGTGCTATAAAGTTGCTATGAAGTTGTTATTATTATTAATATTTACAGTTGTATTATGCTCTGTTCATTACTGTCCTGTCTAAATAAACAGGACATTTGCATTTACGTTTAGGCTATGCAGTGTCGTTTTTAAATCATATTTTACACTGGGGTCGGGTGCCTTGAGATTTTATGCACTTTTGAAAGGTGCCCTGGCTGAAAAAAGTTTGAGAAAGGCTGATATAGTATATATAATGTAAGTGTGTTTCCTATTAATAATATGGGCCTATGTGCTTCTTGGTGTTAATGTTGGTATGGGTTTAAGTTGTTTTGTAATTTAGTTGTCAGAAAGTTATCATATATATATACAAAACTGTACAACTTTTTTACTTTTTTTATCTAGGGCTAAGCCCCATCCATCTGTCAAATTAAATGAATTAAATAGCCGACATATCCTCCACATCTTAATAATAAAAATAACGCATCAATAACTTTTGACATTTCTTTTTTAAAATCACTTTATTTTCAGTCATTAAAATAGGTCCATTGAACACATGTGAGACACACAGGGCTTATAGTCCTCCAGCAGACTGACTGGACACAGGATGGACCACACAGCAAATGGTGATGTAGAAATGTGTGGGGGGGGGCTTAGCTATAAACAGAACTGGCAACGCACCCCATGAACTTCTTATCAAGCCACACACACACACACACACACACACACACACACACACACACACACACACACACACACACACACACACACACAAAGCATCCCAAAAATGCAAGCGAATCTTTAATAAACGTTTCTGATGACAACACGAATGAATATAAATTACAAACAACTCTCGGGACGGAAAATACAAAATATACAAAAATAAACAAAAGACAGTTTAAAGGCTTATATTTCTTTCGGCTGCGGCCCTCGAGTATCCATGGCAACAAAAGCAGGAGGGCATTTCCTGTGTATTTCTAAGGTCGCGGGGATCAAAAGCTCAGCCGCCCGGCGAAAGTTTTGTTTTTCCTCGCCGGCTTCACGCCAGCCGCTCTCCGGGGGACGAAACAGAGCAACAATGGACCCGGCGGCTATTCACACGAGGAGGGAACACAGCACCAACATGGCTGCCTGTCTGTCCTCTCTCTCTCTCTCTCTCTCTCGCTCTCGCTCTCGCTCTCTCTCTCGCTCTCTCTCGCTCGCTCCTCTTCTGGGGTGGCTCCTGGCTCCTCCCTACCCCCACACCCATCTCTCTGACTCGGAGGACTTCAGCTGCACAGATTCACTGCTCTCTCCCTCCTGCTGAAACACACACACACACACACACGCACACACGCACACACACACACACACACACACACACACACACAAATGTAATGTAAATTACAAACATGGGAAAACACAAACGATTACAACTCTAGCTCTCTACCAGCTATACAAATGTGAAACGCCTTTATGGTTCAAACGGTCGTCATGGCGACAGCGATAAAGTGCATCTTTAAAAGTCATAGCCAAGGCCAATGCTAATATCGCTGTTGCTAAGGCGACCCTTAACTGCTACTGCTACCGTATACAGCAGGTATCCATAACCACCTTGTTGGCGATGGCCCTGAGCTTCCCCAGCAGGGTGGTCTTCTGGGCGTAGACCACGTCGTCTTCAGGCTCCTCCCCCTCCGCCAGCGCACAGCTGTCCGCCGCCGGGAGCTCGCACTCCCTATTGGCTGACATCACCAGGCGAGAGTACTTATACTCCAGTCTGGTGGGGGAAGGAAGAGAGGGAAGCATGGTTGGTTCACTCAAGTGAATGCCTGAAGATGTATACTCATATGTGTGATGACGGGCGTCTCCCTCACCTCTTGTTCTTCTTCCAGAAGTAGCAGGTGAGCGCGACGAGCAGCGCGGCGGCGAAGGCCCCGCCCCCTAAGCCGACCTTCAGCCACAGGGCGACGGCTTCGCAGGGGGCGGAGACTCGGGCCGGCAGAGGGGCGCCTTTGCTGCACAGCTTCGGCTCGTTCCACACAGACAGTGTTTCCTGGGAGGCCGAGAGACAGAGAAAGAGGTGAGAGAGAGAGAGAGAGAGAGAGAGAGAGAGAGATACTGTAGTTGAATGACCAATACTGGATGTTTTCATGTGAGATTAAGTAAAAAATACAGAAAACTCCTGTTTACAGAATATAAGTGTGTGTGTGTGTGTGTGTGTGTGTGTGTGTGTGTGTGTGCGTGTGCGTGTGTGTGTGTTACCTGGAGACCTCCCTTGCATGCCCCCTCTATCTGGTGGTAGTCATCCTGGGTGCACAGTGGGCACGCACTCACACTCTCCCACAGGAAGTGGAACATGCAGCCGTCACACGTACCTGCTGGACAGGAGCTGCACACACATGCACACACACACACACACACACATGAAAATACACATAATAAACTATACACACACATTCCTGCAAGAGGCTATACTGTCTGACTATAGAATGTATAAAATAGCTATGAACACAAAAAGAGAAACACACACACACACACACACATACACACACACCTACCTGGGTACCGATAGCTCTCCACGCTCAGGTTTCCCCGGGTTACAGCGGACGGTGATGACCGAACTCCTCCCCTGGTCACAGGAGGCGGTGGCCTGGGACGACCTGGTCGACAAACCCAACACACCTCGGTTCATATTGCACTCCTAGTCCCTAGTTCCTAGCAGGAGGGCTCTCTCTGGTATGTTCTCTTCTCATGGTTTGGGTTTAGGGTGAGGAGGTGTAATTTGATAATATAGGCTTGTGAAGCCATTTGAGATTGTAAGTGTGTAAGTTAATGATTCATCAAATAAAATTGACTCGACTCGATTTGACTTGAATCATGTATGTTGTTTAATTTAATTCGGACTGAATGTTTGGGATGTTTTTGTCTAATGTGTAATTTAATTGAACATGAATTCAATTGAATGAAAATCATTTAAGCCTTAAAAAGTCTGATGACTTGATTATCAAGATTAGAATTGATTCATGTTCTGTCCCTCCAGCTCCCTCCCTCCCTCCCTCCCTCCCTCCCTCCCTCCCTCCCTCCCTCCCTCCCTCCCTCCCTCTCCTGTTAGGTGGCAGTTAGCTGACCTGTAGAAGAAGTTGATGTCCGGGATGTTGCTGGGTCTCTTGGGGAACAGCTGAGGTTTGGCGTTCACATCGCTGAGGACGCTGTCAACCGTCGCACCTGATAGAACCAGACAGAGAGAGGACACTGAATGGATGAGAGAGAACTAACTGGAACTGTCTCTCTCTCTCCCCGTCTCTGTCTCTGTCTCTCTCACTCACTCACTCACTCACTTACTCACTAATTATTTGTTTTATTTAATTGTACTTAGTTACTTTCCACCACTGAGTGTGTTTCTCTCACCCAGGAACGTGTCGGCCAGGCTGATGGACTGGGAGGAGAGGGCCGTCCGGAAGCCCCGCCCATCCGCCGGGATGATCGTTGATTGACAGATGAAGCTGTTGACCGAATTGACAAACTGCGCCTGGTCTCCCTGGTCCTCCTTGGCCGACAGGTCGGTGACGTTGTCCGTACACACGGCTGCTCTCTTGCCCTGTGGTGGGTGGACTCCTTTAGTTGTCCTGCGTCCTTGCAGACAAGTCCACTTCCCCCCATAGCGTAACCTTAACTCTCCATGTACACCCATTGTCTCTCTAAAGATGCTTGGCTAATGTTCCCAGGGACATGTCCTCACCAATGCCATGAAACCAGTAAATTGTCTATTGCAATCAAACTGAACTCAAAATGTATTTATAGAGACATAGTGTTAAAAATAACAAAACCGTCTCTGTCCTCCTCTTACAAAGCGAAACGACATCATCTGCAATGAACCGGCCAATCAACAACTACCGCTGAAAGTCTATATTTCAACATTTTTCAGACATCTATTAGATCTCTGTATTTCAACATTTTTGGGAGGCTATTAGGTGTCTATATTTCCACACATTTTAGATGTCCCACCCAAACCCTAATCCTAAAACCAAAGCCTAGAACCAAAAACCAACCAACCTTACCCTAAAATCCCAAAACCAAACCCTAAAACCTAGTGCTAATAGGAAACCCTAACCCTAATACCAAACCCCAGAACCATAAACCAAACCCTAAAACCAAACCCTAAAACTTGTGCACGTCTCATCTCGTGCATCATCCCCTCTGAAGCTAAAACCAGAGATACGCCCTTGTGTCAAGAAGTGTCCTAAAATAAAATGATTTTTGAATCAGTGTGTTTGTGCGCGCTGCACCTCGTGGCCACAGAGGCTGACGTTGAAGAGGTGCAGATACTTGGTCCCCTTGGAGGTGAAGCTGGGCCCGTTGGTGAGCGAAGCCATGGCGCTCAGGGCACTGAGGTCAAAGGTCAACGTGCGGTTGTCGGCCGTCAGGGAGAAGGAGCAGTCGTTGTAGCAGAGGGAGTGCTCCTGGAGGGAATGCGAGGTGAGGAATCACAGATCGACGATAAGGTCGTATCTTGTCAGATCTTAAGGTCCGATAAATTGGTCAACCAAGGAAGTACGTACCTTGTCGCTCCGGCTGCCCGGCCCGCAGGGCACGCAGGCCTCCTGGCCGTAGGTGTGGCGTCCGGCCAGGTGCGTGCCGGCGGGACACTCCCGGCATCGGTTGGTGCCCTGGTCGATGTAGAAGCCGGCGGGGCACGGGACGCAGGAGGATCCCGTCTGCTCCTGGGCCTGCTGGGAGACCAGCGCGCAGGCGCGGCACGACGAGGCCACGCCCCCCACCACGTTGGTCACGCTGATGGAGTAGAGCTTGACCATGTCGCCCACGTAGCGCCGCACCTGCGCGCAACACACACACACACAACACACACACACACACACACACACACACACACACACACACACACACACACACACACACACACACACACACACACACAAAGTAATCTGGTCATCTGATTGTTTTGGAGAGGGTGAAAACAATGTCCTCCAATGTGTGTGTGTGTGTGTGTGTGTGTGTGTGTGTGTCTGTGTGTGTGTACTTACATCCAGAGCCTCGTTAGTTCTCTGGAAAGCCCAGGTGAAGGAGACGGAGGCGTTGCGGGTCATGATGTGAGTGTAGGACTGTCTCTTCTGGCTGCCTTCCCACGACTCCACCACTGTGGTGCTCTTTCTATTCACATCCTGCAGGGGGCGCCAGAGTCAATCAAACCACACAAACGTGTAGGCACATTTGCAAAATACTTTTTCATAGTTCTGGTTAAAAAATGACATTTTAATGATCAAATGATTTTTTAAAATGATAATTTCGCTTGTTTTTATTTTTCCATTGTATTGTTTTGTTAAAACAATACAATAGAAAATGGCATTAAAAAACAAAATAAGAACAGTTCAGGGAACATGGGTTTCATGTTTCAGTTAATATTCAAACGTAAGCTTAGCCGAAAAGCGTAGCATGTTGGTAATGTAAATGGGAACCCCCCCCCACCCTCCACACACACACACACACACACCATCATGAAGTAGAGCTCACAGTCGGAATAGCAGATGGTCTCGAAGTTGAACGTGATCCGTCCAAACTCACTGCCGGTCATCCCTGCAAGAGAGGTTGGCACCCTGTTCCAACACATACACGCACGCACACACACACACACACACACACATGCACACACACACATACACACACACACACACACACACACACACGCACAAGCATAAATATTCAACGTGGCCTTAATGTATTTACATCAGCGCCGGTCGTACTGGCGGATACTATTACTGGTGAAAGACATGTCTGCCTCTGTCTGTGTATATGACCATGAGAGGTACAGCTCAAAATGGGGGCCTTCACTGTACCGAGCCACTCACACACTCACACGCCGTCCTAACAGCAAGCGAGCGTCCGGCTATCTCGTAACATCGGACGCTCTCTGTCCTCGCTGAATCTGTTGCACTTCTGTTACGTCATGCAAACAAACCACAAGATAACACAGCACTGCGTCGCTCGCGGCCAGTGAGGACATTACAATAGAAAACGAAAGCAGTCAAACTGATTTCGTCGCCGGCGCTCGTTGGGACGCGGCGTCAGACGTACTTGAAGCCGGGAACACGCAGGCTGAGGATGAGGTAGTCGTTGTCGGTGCCTCCGGCTCCACTGCGGATGTGGTCTCCTGCCACCTCCCATCCTGGGGAGCGACCAGAGAGAACCAGAGGAGGTTTGAGGTACAGGCACTCGCTTAACCCCGAAACAAGCCAACGCACCAGAAATATACAGCTGGGATAACATTGTGGTCGGCCAATTTTGATTCAGCTGAAATGATGAAGAGCATACGAAGGCGACTAAATGTTGAACATTGACATCAGGTTTTCACATACAAATATGAGTGTCACAGTTAAACCAATTGACCTGATGTATTTACTTAGCTTTAGATAATACAAACTGTGTAATGTTTGCTTTGAAAAACTCTATAATTCCTGAAAAACTGATAATCAAAATGTCTATTTTTAACCAATTCCAATATCTAGCCACTAATATCCACCAATATGTGAGTGGAGCTATATTCACCACATAAACCAGCAAATTTTAACGAGAAAAAGAACAGATACCAGCGATAACACGTCTAACAGCATCACAACGTCATCAGTTCACCCCCTCACCGTTCATGTCGTCACACTTGGAGTTGCCGACGTTGAAGCAGGACGTCTTCATGTTGGAAGGCAAGACGTTCCACCATTTATACTCATAACCCAACACCGGCTCTGTGCCGGCCGGACACGCAGCGCACGCTAGGGGGTTAGCACACACACACACACACACACACGCACAGGCATACACACACAAACATGCACACAAACACGCCCACACACAGGCACACACGCACACACACACATACACAAATATTTGACTATTTGATTAACTTTACCATCAATGGGAACATGTGCATTTGTGTGTGTGTGTGTGTGTGTGTGTGTGTGTGTGTGTGTGTGAATGTCTGTGTGTGTGGATCTATGTCTATGACTGTCTGTCCATCCGTCCGTCTGTGAGTGTGTGTGTGTGTATGTATATGTGTGTGTATGTGCGTGCATATGCATCTGTATGTACATATTTGCCTGTGTGTGTGTGTGTGTATGTATATGTGTGTGTGTGTGTGTGTGTGTGTATATGTGTGTGTGTGTGCCTGTGTGTGTGTGTGTGTGTGTGTGTGTGTGTGTGTGTGTGTGTGTGTGGTCGTACCCAGGGACAGGGTACCATCGGAGTGTGTTCCGGGCGGGCAGGGGAAGCATGTGGAGTCGTTGGTGTTGTAGTAACCAGGGTTACAGGGGGGGCAGGGCTCTCTGGTACCGCTGGGGGGCAGCTGCACCGCCCCCGCCGCCTCCTCCACACAGATCTTGGGCTCCACCCACCGGTACATCACCTGCGTCTGTAACCACGGCAACCAGCAGGAGGTTATTTTACTGTCGTCGGCCGATTCCGGCTGTTTCCGGCGGTTTTGAGGATTCAAGGTTTGAGCGTAAGGCGCAAGCATATGTGTGTGTGTGTGTATGTTTCATTTTACCATTGTGTGTGTGTGTGTGTGTGTGTGTGTGTTACCTTTCCCTCGCTGTCGCAGGCTGTGTGTATCTGGAAGTAATCCTTCTGCGAACACGGAGGCTTCACCTTGCACTCAGCCCAGCCCTCGTCTGAGACCCAGAGGGGAGGCAAGTTATTGTTGTATGTATTATTATTTTTTTCTCAATTTTTAAATATATTTTTAAAATAAAAACAACGTTAATTTTATTTTCGAATAACACGCATCATTACTGTAATATACCGTCTTTTTAGGTCACACTTTTGAGACGCTTAAGCGAGCCGAGTTGAAAAAGTCTGGGAAGCCCCTGATCTGTATTGACTGACTGACTGACTGACTGACTGATGGGGTGACTGGCGGCGTGCGTACGTACGGGAGTAGTGGTGCGGAGGGCAGGGGTCGCAGGTGGAGGAGCCCTTCCCAGAGGACGTGTTCCTGGGGCACGGCTGGCAGGACGAGGAGCCCGGCGCCGGGCTGAACCAGCCGGGCCGGCAGGGGAAGCACTCGGACGTGTAGGCTACACCTGGACACGCGCGCGCACGCACACACGCACACGCACACGCACACACACACGTTAAAACAAACAAACAAACAAAAACAAATATTATCAGCTGTTTGGAAGCGTGTGTCTGTGAGTGATTATGCTGGGTTGTGTGTGTGTGTGTGTGTGTGTGTGAGATTATGTGTGTACTATAGGGTGTGTGTGTCTTTGTCA